>QJNY01000337.1:0-89473 GCA_004155945.1 Monosporascus sp. mg162
CCCCCCCCCCCCCCAAAAAACCCCCCCTTTTTTTTTTTTTTTTTTTTTTTTTTCCCTCCCTCACCACTCAAACCGCTCGACCTCTCCTATATTTTGCTAAGATAATGATGCACCGTTCAGTCGTTTGTACATGGCCCGTTCAAAGAGACGACCAAGATCAACACATTGCTTGTCAGCCCAAGGTAGGAGTTGAAACGCAATGAGGATGCAAATTCCAGCTTTGGGATCAAGTGACTGTATCACCCGGCACTGGTCAGTATATCGCAACATCATCAGGTGATACCCTTAGACGGTGATCGTATACTAACCCAGTATATATTTGGATATCCACCCCAGCCGATCGAGCCTTTCTGCCGACCATAGTTTCCATCGCAATCCTCCATAATCATCAGGCTACCGAGCCCGTGGTTCCTTTTGATACCGACCGGAGGCAACAGCCCCCCATGGCTAGTTTCACGCCTTGCATCAATTTCATTGTTGATGGATTTCTCGCACTCTGGGCCAAGTTGTGGCTGGCACATCAGTTCGATTGTCTCCGTCTTTAGGAGCTTGCCGTCTCGGCTCAACAATGAGCAGAGAAATAACATAAACGCCTCCGAGCTGGCAAAGATGCCCATTCCGCCGAAGCAGTCCTCCGGGTCAATATGGTAATAACTTGCGTCCTCATTTTGTGGAGTGCCGTCTGCGCCGCGCTTACTCATGTCAGCTCGGCGTGCGATCATGTCTGGATGCTGCTGCAGCTTGAAGGTCATGTCGGTAATGCCCAGGGGATTACAGATGCTCTGCTGCAAGCGTTCCTCTAGGGACAAGCCGGTGGCCCGCTCAACGAGTTTGCCTGTCCAATCGAGGTTGGGCCCGTAGGACCAGCGCGCCCCAGGTTCGTGGATGAGAGGGTATTTGTAGCGTTCGGTGACCCTTCCAGAGACCGGCTTCGCGATAAGGCCGAGATCCCGATATCGAATTAGATTAGCATCCTCTACGATGTAGGAGATACCTGATGTATGGGTTAACAGATTTCTAGTAGCGAGTTAATACTTGGTAGTGTCTTCATTAGGAGTTAGATGATTCTATTGCCGGGTTTACATACCTCAATGTAATAGGCCTTTTGGAGTCGCTCAACTCCGGATCTCCGTCTGCGTTGAACCCCTTTAGGATCTTCATATCCCCAAGTTCTGGAAGAAGCGTTTTGACGTCCTCGTCTAGACCCAGAAGACCTTGCTCGACGCATTGCAAGGCCAAGACCGTAGTGATGAGCTTGGAGAGACTCGCAAGGCGCAAGGGTGTGTCCACCGTCAAAGCTGGCCTCTGCGATGGATCGAGATCGTCACGGCTGGTTCTGGCTCCATAGCAGCGAGTAAAATTGACCTTTTCGCCTGTGGGAATGGGGGGTGATGTAAGTCATCAACAACTAGACGTCCCATGTTACATGGCTTTGACGCCGTGTACTTACCCGTCGTGTCTCTGGCCATCAGGACCACGCCTGGGATTTGTCCTGAGTTAATAGCCGATTCGAATGCCGTTTCCCAGTCTTTCTCCATTGCGACAGTGACAATCTGCAGGAGAGGTACCGTGTCTCTTTTTGCTTGGATTTATCCCTTGTGAATTGGTAGGATTGCTTCTGAGTGGTGCTTGAACCGGTCGTTTGACTTACTGCTCGTCTTGAACAGTGTATATAGACAGCCGAGGTGGTTCCATTGGACTAGGGATCGTTGATATGCATACGTACGACACCAAGACCTCCGGAGGCAAACGCCGACGGGGACACCAGAAGTGAGGACTAACGCCGGTGGAGGCCTACACTAGTTAGCGTTAGGGTTTGCTCTACCCACCTACGCTAAAATTTCCACCCGCGGGTACCCACGGACTCCGGCTAGCTACCCACCGGTGGGTAGCAGGGGTCCTTGGATAAAAATAAAAATACCTACGGATTAACCACACGTAGATACTTACATTATTAAATAACTACCTACTTACAAGTACTTATAAAAGACTTAACTATAAAACGTATTCTATAAACAAACAGTTTACAGAAATAAACGAATTAAATTTATTAATATTATAGGGAGTTTTATAAAATAAACTTAAAATTAACCTAGCTGTTCAAGTTAAAAACGGAAACCACAATTATAAGAGTTTATTTTTATAACCTATAATATAAGCGAGTTGCGTATATAAGCGAATAGCATATTGTTTTTACTATTTTAACTGCCTAACCTTAATCGTTTATCGTTTATCTCCATATCATAGAACGACTTATAAAAAAAGTAAAATAAATTGACCCGTTTAAGCTAAGCGAAAACCTGTGACTTAATTATAAACGGTTTCGTGGTATATAAAATGTACTCAAATCTACTTTAAGAAGCCGAATTTACGGTAAATTCTTTTTAACTAATATAGTCTTTAATTCGCTAAAAATTGACCCCGATCGAAAAAAATCTGTTGTTAACCGCTTCATTAACCTAGATATGAAATGGTGCAGGGTGCCGGGCTGGGTACATGGCTTGGCTGATCAATTAGTTATTACTACAAGTGTATTTCTAGGAGTATTTTTCCCTGGGCGCAACTCCGAGACATCTAGAACTGATTATGCTTTATATATAAACAGGTTTAACATTAATACAGTTTGCGTTATTTTTTAATATCGTTTGATTCTGAAGTTTAATTGTGATAGCGCTTTTAAAGATGCTTTTATCAAGGCTAAATCTTCTCGTTCCAATTTACAAAGCTACTAAGAGAAGTATACTGTCTTTTGTTAGCTGCCAACGCACCGGAATCTCCGATTAACAAGTCGGACGGAAAGGATAAAATTCTAATCAAAAGCATTACGATACGGTTACAATTATAGCTACGGTTACGAAAATTTAAACAGCATACGATTAATAACGGCAATTATAATAACGACGTAACCTTTGTTACGATTAATTTAAAAACTGCGAAATTAAAGCTTTATTACAAAAACAGCTTTATACGAAAAAGAGCAAAAAAGAATAAACGCTTATGGCAACCACGTTTGAAGAATAAATTAATTACTTAAATGTTAGACCGATTATGAAAATTAAGATATTATATGAATCTTAAAAAATTACGTCACAAAATAAAAATATAAGATTTAATAAATAATAATAAAAGGAATTGAGATTAAGACGCTGGTAACGGAGCTATTCGGATTTTAATTAATCTAAATAATGAAGTAATAATAGAATTAACGGTACAAATAAAACAACGAATATAAGAAAAGAAAAAAAATAAGGTTATAAAGCTATTTATTTTATATACAAAAGAGAAGTATCGAAAAAGGAATAAGGTTTTTAATACGATGCAAAAGTTAAGAAAAGAACGTTATAAAACATATATTGTATTTTTTTAACCTTAATGGAATAATATTTTATTGAATTATTATTGAACCGTATTAAATAGAACTTACTTTTTTGTTAAGCTTAAGGATTACAGTAACTAGAAAAATTAGTAAAAACAATATTAATAAGTAAGTTAAAAATATTAAGGTTAAATATAAATAAATAAAGTTAATAAACATAATAAAATTAATAAAATTAATAAAATTAATAAAATTAATAAAATTAATAAAATTAATAAAATTAATAAAATTAATAAAATTAATAAAATTAATAAAATTAATAAAATTAATAAAATTAATAAAATTAATAAAATTAATAAAATTAATAAAACTAAAAACGTACCAGACAAGCTCGCGAGCCGGACAAGCTCGCGAGCCAATTTTCTTAACATCTCAACTGCCCAACTTCAATTATTAATTTCTCAACACCACAACATGGAGCGCCTTACGAAAGAATTTAGAATAAATCTAGCCATTTAGGCGAAAAAACGAAACCTGAAACTTAGTTTCAAAAAGTTGTATTCGATATACGAAATCCCCGAATTTACACTGAAAGCCCGTTACCACGAACGATACGCCCGAGCCGATATTATCCCCCATTTCCGAAAATTGACGGCGACCGAAATGAAATCTATTATCGAAAAAATCCTTAACCTAAATACGCGAGCATTTCCTATCCGGCTTCAGCATGTTAAAGATATAGCTAATATACTGCTTGCCTAACGCGTTACAGGACGCGTTAAAGTTAAATGGGCGTCAAACTTTATTAAATGGCAATAACAATTCCAGACGCATTTAAATCGGAAGATCGATTATTAACGGGTCCTATCCGAAAATCCAGAAACGTTTCGTAAATAATTCGAACTTATTTATGCCATTATCGTAAAATACGGCATTATAAAAAAGGATATTTACAACTTTAACGAAATTAAATTTTTGATAGGGTTTTTCATAACAACGGGCATAATAATTACCAATGATAAAAAACGGAAAAAACATAAACAAACGCAATAAGGGAATAAAAAATGGGTTACAGTTATTTAAGTTATTAATTCCCAAGGTTAAGTTATACCGCCATTTGTTATTATAGCGGGAAAAATTATCTTAGGTCTTAATACCGCGATAACCTATTGCTAACAGCCGATTAAAAGATTATATTAAGTAATAATAATTAAACAACAAATAAATTAGGTTTCGAATAAATCCAGTATTTTGATAAGCATATTCGGACGCGTACGAAAGGTTCGAAACGTTTTCTTATCTTCGACGGTTACAAAAGTTATCATTCGATAAAATTCGAAGAATACTGCGCTAATAACAACATTATTACGCTTTGTATACCCGCGCATTTTTCGTATCGGCTCCAACCTTTTAATGTATCTTGTTTTTCTGTTTTAAAACGCGCGTATTCGCGTTATATCGAAAACCTAATACGACGCCATTATACCCATATTGCCAAAGAAAATTTCCTCGCCGGGTTTTACGACGCGTTCCAAGCTATCATAACGTCCGATAACATCAAATTTAAATTTGCAAAAGCTGGTTTTATTCCATTTAATCCCAATAACGTTCTTTTCGAATTAAAGGTTCCTCTAATTATGCCCACGCCGACCGTCTCCCCGCTAACCTCCGCCAGTTCCATTCGTTCCCCGCCCGCGAAAATCCTTAGAAACATTAAGGAAGTAACGAAGTAAGTACGTTATTTGCAAAGAAAATTGGAAACTAACAAGGTAACTCGTCCAAAAAAAAAAAAAAAAAAATTAGCTAAATCGGTTAATTTCTTAACCAAAAGTAACCTATTGCTTCTATACGAAAATATTCTTCTCCGGAAAGAAGCTACCCAATTGCGCGAAATAAACCATATCTTAAGTAAACGTCGCAAAACCAAAAACAAACGTCTTTAAAAAGGAGGAACACTTATTATACAAAAAGGACAAAGCTTTTCTGGCCTAAAAAGAAAATGGTAATAAAAAAATGCAGCTAACAGCTACTGGAGGCAATCGTCGCAAAAGGGTTAAGACCAAAGAACGGATATATGGCGTCTGCGGCAAGCCCGGACATAATGCGCGTACTTGTGATAAAGTTGTAGATACGTCTAGCGAAGAAGATTCCGATTAATTTGAATTTGTTGTTGCAAGGTGCCAAAAAAAGGCTCGCGAGTTTGTCCGGCTCGCGAGCTTGTCTGGCACGTTAAAATTAATAAAGTTACGATAAAGTTATTTTAACGGATAATATAAAAAGAATGTTGTTTACTTTTTAAGACCAGAAAAAAAGGGAAATGTGCTTACAATAATGATCTTGAATAATTATTTATTTAATATATTCCGTTAGGTATAATATTTTAGACGTTAAATAATTTAAAGATTTGTATTTTGAATTAGTTTAAGATGTGCTTTAACAAATTATTTAGAAATTCAGCGAAACCTTTTAAAATTATCACTTCAGTCGAAAGATAATACAGATTATTGCCAGTACCCATATTCTTTATCTTTATAAAAAAATAAAGTTTTACTTTAATACGACCGATTAATATGGCTTAACAGATAATCTTTACGAAAATAGGCTTAATAAAGTTAAACTCTAAAATAATCCGATTAAATTCTTAAAAGTTATTAAGAACACGAATATCTGAATGCTTTTTAAAACTATTATTAAAATACCGAATTGACGAAAATTCTAATTAACTTAAGAATTCTTAAAGTTGTTTATAGGATTTGTAATACTTATACGGGACGTCATATTTCTTTTTTTGATTAATTAACTTAAGTTCGGTTTTTTTCTAAATCTTATAAATAAGCTTTCGTTTTTTATAGTGTGTCCGGATTTATCGGGGTTTTTTTTCTTTTGCTTTTTAAAAACTAGAGGTATTAATTAGCTTAACAAAGTTGATAAATTATTTACAAAGTATAAATTGAAAGATTTTAAAATAATTACTTAGCTGCTTTACTGAACCGACAGCCTTTTTATACACAACCAGGTTAAAGCTATACTTAATGGAATAATTTAATAAAACGAAACGCCCAAGCTTATTTTAAATATTTTTAAGCTGTAGACATAAAATAAGTTCGGATTATTAAAGATCGATTAAGCATTTTAACGAAGCAAGTTTAACACGGCATCTTTATTTATAACTCTGAATACAATTTAAAATATGCTGCTAAGGTAAAAGATATCCTGGAAAAAGGGGAAAATAATTCTTAAGAATGAATATTCTAAAAGCTATTAAAAGGTTATCCGTCAGTTGTTTTCCGAGAATTATAAATAATTTGGCTATAAAATTAGAGAATTTAAACGGGATAAGTTACGATAATACTCCGATATTAATTAAAGATTAAGCGTTAAATGAAGTAAACGTTTCTAAATATAAAAAGCGTAAGCAATAGTAAAAAGGTATACGCCTCGATATTACGCAAAGAAAAAAGAGAAATAGTTTTACTGGGTTTAATAATTTAAGTAATACCGATAAAGAAGCCCTTAATTGGGATAAAAAACGTCGAACTGTATTAACTAGGTGTCGGCAATTACGAATATGTTGCAAATTTTAACAATTATATAAGTAGGGCAAAGGTAAAATTTTAAAGATTTTTAAACAAATACGTAACCGGAAAACAATTTATACGCTATAATATTACGTTCTTTTAAAATAAGAGGTACCTTGAGAATATAAGTATAGTATTAACTAATCGATTAATATAATTAGCTTTTAACAGAACAAGTTTAATAGATTAAGTTGTTACCGGAGTCGAAATAATTATTATAGTTGAAAAAGTTATTAAAGCGGTTATTAAGATTATAATAAACAGTTAGACAAATTTAATTTTAATACCTGTTGGTGTTGTTAAAACATTGGACATAATATATATAAATATCGTTTATTTATTAATAGAGAATATATAAAATTAAGCTTATACGACAACGAAAAATATGCCTTTTTTCTTAAATCTCCGGGCAATAGAATTACTTTAAGTATAACATAATTTCCTTTAGTCCTTAAGCACTAAATAATAAAATAATAAATTACCATTTAAAAAAGGTTTAAAAATAAAATTTTAATACGTCAAACTTCCTTACTCGATTGAAAGAAAAAATACAATACTTTGATCGGCGAAACGACTTTTTTCGAAACGTAAACAGTTATTTACCTAATCACAACTCGGATACCAATAATTTAGCTAAATCTTAAAACTATATTACAAGCCTGAAACTAAATCGATAAAATTTCAACACTAATTAAAGTAAAGTAACGGAGATTAACAGAACCCATTTCGTCGATTACGACGGAAAGCCGTTTTATAAAAAAGTACTGTTACGTAAATAGCTATAAAACGACCTTATTGAAAGCAAAAGTACTCGACATGTAGAAAGAATCCAAGCTCTGGAGATCGACGACTCTGATCAACCGGCTATGCTTACCACGTCATAATAGCTAAACGTACTAAAATTAAAAATAAAAGAAATCCGGAAACGCGAAAAGAAATAAAACCGACGCGGAAATCGACGACAATAAAATTATATACGAAGGACCTTCGTTCTATAATATAAAAGTTAACGTGCAAACAATCGATACTATTCCAACGAATAACATTCTTAACTATAAAGGCCTAAAGAAAAAATACGTAATCAAGTCCTAGAAAAGAAGTATCCGAAAAAACTCTAAAAAGAATTTAAAATTACTTGGTCTGAATTAATCGAAATCTACTCAAACTTCGGCAGAACTTTCAAAACCTTCACAACCGCCAAGACTTTAAAAGCCCTCAATTACAGAAATAAGGAAACGATTAAAATAATTAAAGCTAAAATGCGAAAATTAAAAAGTCGAAAATTAAAAAAAATCCTTAAAATTCTGACTGTAAATATCGGTTACAAGGTAAAAATCCAAAACGAAGCTAAAGTTCTATCTGTCCAACAATACAATCCTGTTAAATACATCGCCTCGTTATTCAAACAAGCAGTTAAAATAAACTATAAATGTAACAAGAATCTAAGCATTAAAATTATCGACACTGGAGCCGAATTTAGCGTTATAATTTCATCGTACGTAAAGTAAAATAAACTATAATGCGACAAACGCACATATCTATTATGGGTTTTAATTTTCAAAAAAGAACTCCGTTCGGAAATATACTCGAAACTTTTTTTAAATTAACTGCCCGATCAATAACAATTTTCTATTATTATCAACGACCATTACGGCGCGTAACCACTAATACTAAGACTTAATTTTATGGCTAAATCGAAATCAACGCTTAATATAAACCCGGATATAGTAAAAAAACAACTTAAATTTTGGCCCGACAGAAATCGTTATTCTCTTAATCTTAGCTAAAATGGTTGCGCGCAGTATTCGTACTAATAAAAAGCTCGAAAAAAAGCAGCCGGTTAAACCGTAGGCCGTTTTACCGCCAAAAGCAGGCCTATAAGCGAAAAGACAAAAAAGCACGTTAGAGGCCTTTATATTTTTTCGATTAATAATACCTATGCCGATTAAAATCCGATAATATTTAAAAAGCTATAAGTAACAAGCTAAAACTCGGAGATTCGATTTTAAGCCAGTTTAGCGAAAGGAAATTAGTACACGTTTTGTATAGAATTGTGTAAGAAAATATGCATCAAAGAATTAACAATAATCGAACCGTTTAAAGTAAGACATTATAAAAACAAAAAGAAATTGTACCTATCGACGATGTATCTCTTAATAAATTAGTAACACCTGAAAAACCGGATTAAAATAACAAAAACTCTAAAAAGTTCGGCAAACCATTAACCAAAACGGAAAAAAGAGTCCGATAAGCTTAGTATATCTTTGGTTACTTTTTTTCTTTAGATTTATTACTATATTACGAAATATCCGACTTACTAAGGAATAAATCGACGTTATTTTTAATTAATTAGGAAACAAATTTACACGTATAAAGAAAGCCTTTTTAAGGAAACTGCGAGGCTCTACGTCATCACCATGTGCCAACGTCATACGGGTATAATAGACACTAGACACCAAGTCCATCTATAGACTCATTCTAGCAGAAACGCTTTTTCGTAAAAAGGTTGCTCTAGCTTAAGATTGGAAAAGGTATAATAGAATTAAATCGTATATCGCACCAAATTATAAAATTCGAACGATTTTTTATAAAGCGTAACAAACTAAAGGCATAACAGTGCCGGCGAGCCTAAAGGATAAGCTAATCGACGTATTGCGATTCTGTATTTAACGAAATATTTTCGAATAATTTTATGCTACGTACAGATAGAGTTGGTTCTTAATCGAAAGAAAAGATAATAGTTTCCGATTAATTAATTCAGCGACCAAATTAAATGTTATTACCTTATGAAATACTTTTATGCCAAATTGTTACGACGAAACTTTCGCGAATTTTGTTATATTCTTTTTAGTTACCCTGAAAAACTTTTTCTTAAATTACAATTAGATTACGTTAGCTTTAGTTAACAGAAACTGTCAGATACAGGGGACATCAGTTGTGTTGTATTCGATGATCTAGCTGCAGGTGCTCTGAATCGCGCCCTGCTATTTTTATAGAGACTATCCGCGGAATATATAAATTCCGATCAGAGGGAACTCTTCTGTATATGAAGTGCTAGCGCACCCTCTGCTAGCTGACATACCCCTTTAACGCCTTGAAGCATTTACGGTGTTGACCCTTATACCTTTTCGCTTTTTAGAGCCATAGATTTCCATTCTGCCTTTTCCCCAGCGATTAAATCTTTCTGATTAGCTAATTCCTTATCTGAGATTATTCGTAGGGTATTCTTCCGCTGAACGAGGGTTTCCGTGATGTCTATTAATCCTAGCTGCTTTTTGAAGTGCCTAAAAGGTTCGCGTGTCAGGGCCTTAGTCAGTCCATCAGCCAGCATATCGCCAGTTAGCGTATAGTTTACTTTGATTAAGTTCTTCTTTGCGGCTTCCCGTAGCCAGTGGTTATGTATATCCATATGCTGCAGCTTTCTCTGTAATAAGGCGACGTCGGCGTTAATGAACCGTATCGTTTATTGATTATCGTATTACATATTTAACGGTCCGGCATTTAAGGTAATTCCTAGCTTTTTAATTAATC
Source organism: Monosporascus sp. mg162 (assembly GCA_004155945.1). Classification (NCBI taxonomy): domain Eukaryota; kingdom Fungi; phylum Ascomycota; class Sordariomycetes; order Xylariales; genus Monosporascus; species Monosporascus sp. mg162. Next base: position 10,426 of record QJNY01000337.1, read on the forward strand.
GAGAGCTGAATAAGGCTTTTTTTGCAGCCTGCGCAAGGGATAATAATTCCGCTTTTATTGTAAGAGTAGTTACTGTATTTTTTTTGTTCGTCCTTTATATTATTATTTTTTAAGTAGCTTTATAACGTAAGCTTAGAAAATTTTCCCTTAATAGTATTGTCCGTAAAGAGGGCGTTGCTTTAAATATTTAACGAATCTTTACCTCCAAACTGTAACGCTAGTGTTTTGGTTCCGATTAGGTATAATATAATTCGATTAGCCGCTTTGTGATGTACGCCGTTAGGATTTAGGTTGAATCGGGCAAGTTGAAATACCGCAAAGGCTATATTAAGTCGCGTATTAACTGTTACGTACAGGGTAGAACCGATTTTCTTTTGGTATTTCTTGACGGAACATAGATGGGCTATATTAGGATTCGGTAATAACTCGACGCCCGTTATTAACATATCTAGAAGGTTATTTAAATTTTCTTTTGGAGCTAGGTTAGTTAGTTTGTTTATAAAGTCGGATTGGAAAAGCCATATTTTTTTTCAGCTTTATTTTTAATTATTTCGATACCGAGGAATTACTGTAGGTCTTTACCTTTTATAAGGGTATACCGTTCCTATATTTGATGGATTATCTAATCGACAAGGTCTTAATTTTTCTTTCGATACGCCGTAACGATATTATTTACAAAGAAAAAGATAAGCACCTTTTAACGAATGAAATAATAGAATATATAACAAAGGGGATTAAGTCCTAAACTTTTAAAAGTTTTAATAAACTTTTCCTGCTAAAGCAGTAGTAATTTTCTTAACCCATATAATGCTTTCCTAAGCAAAAGAATTTTGTTACGATACGGGTACCTTAAGGGTATCTTTACGTATATTTTATACGGTAAGTTAACATTAACGAAAGCGTTTACCGCGTTATATTACTTAAGCTTTAGGTCGAATTTTGCCGCGATAACGATTAACGTTTTGAACGATTTTCTAACTAAAGTAAATGCGTATATATTGTTATAAACGTTTTTAGGCTGTTAGTTGCCACGTACGATAAAACGTACCTTGTATTTTTATAACTAATTATGTTTGTTAAACTTGTAAATATATACCTATATATACCTTAGGACCTATTTTCCTTTAACGTGCTACACCAGTGAGCGAGACACACCAATGAGCGAGACACTTTTTGGCACCTCGCAATAATCAATCCAAATAACTCAACTACAACATCTCAAATCAACTCAAATCAATTGAATGCCTTTTTGCTAACTGTATCCACAGCTTTTCGACGAGTGCACGCATTATATCAAGGCTTGTTGCGGACGCCATGTTGCCATTCCTTCCTCCTAACCTCTATGCGACCGACTACCTTCAGCAGCTGTTGGCAGCAATTCTTTACCACGACCTTTCTGCCGGCCAAAAGAACTTGTTTATCAAATATAGCAGGTATCTATCTTCCTGGGAAACGTTTGTTTTAATCATTTAATCGCGTAGGTATCGAGTTGTTGCCAAATCAAGCTCGACACGCCCTGCCATGCGCCCTGCCACACGCCCCGCCACACATCGACGGGCCCCGCAACGCGCCCCGTAGCACGCCTTCCAATACGTCCTATAACACGTTTCTCGACCTATATCTTCAACGTATTAAAGCCGGACAGGAAATGCTCGCGTATATAGGTTAAAGATTCGGTTAATAATAGGTTTCTAGTCGGTCAGCTTTAGTTTTGGCGGAATGGGGGTGATATTGGCTTGGACGCGTCGGGAGGTAGTCGGTCGTAGGCGGGTTGGGAGGCAGAAATGGCAACATTGCGTCCGCAACAAGCCTTGATATAATGCGTGCACTCGTCGAGAAGCTGTGGATACAGGTAGCAAAGAAGCATTCAATTGATTTGAGTTGATTTGAGATGTTGTGGTTGAGTTATTTGGATTGATTGTTGGGAGGTGCCAAAAAGTGTCTCGCTCATTGGTGTGTCTCGCTCACTGGTGGAGCACGTTAGCAGAAAACCAATTAACGACCTTCTAGGATTGCATTTTTTTGTAATTCTGCAAATAGGTCTTTTCGGTTTTACGAAATAGCTTCTTTAACGGGTATATACTTAGCTTTTTATAATTTCGCGGCGGTAGCGGTAAGTTACGCTTATGTACCCGGTTTTGGAACTTAAGTATTTTTTGGTATGATAAAATATCGAAGCTTTTCCGATTAAAGTTGCGCATATTTCGGATAATTATTTTCCTTAAGTTTCCGTAGCTTACCAGCCGGTTATCGTACGTACTTGCAAAAAGACTTAAACGTTTAGCATTAAATGCGGCTTCTTATACTTTGTAATCGCTTCGAATAACACCTCTGTAGCACGGAATATACGGGGAGCTTACGTTTATAACCCGTAAAACGCCTTCGTTTTTTACTGTTACCCTGGGTTAAACAGCGTAATAAAAGCTTAAAGACGTTTTTATTCTTTTCGCCGGCGTAATAACCGTAACAGTTATTAAAGTAGCCGGCGTAATAATCGTAACAGTTATTAAAGTAGACGCTGGCGGCAGTAATTGTTCAGGGGACGGCAATAGTTCGAATATAGCGGTCGTATAAAGATAGTTAATCTCATACGAACAAGTTTGTTCTTGCCTAATCCGTACGTCTTTAACGCTTATGCTATTTTAGAACCATTCTTATCCAGCCGGTAGTTAAATTATTCCGTTCAAGTTTTTATCTTTTCCCTGGATATATATATTTAGGTGGCCATAGGCCTAATCAAGTAGTTCTACTGGTCGTAATAACTTTTATAGCTTTTCTTTTGTAACGTGCAAAAGGTCGTTTTTAAGGTTTCTGATATTACCTGAAAAGGTAACCTTTTCGTTAAACAATACCTTTCAAATAGCGAATACCTTGTTGATTAACGGGTTCCAGATCTTGTAAACATTGGTAAAACGGTAACCGACGAAAAGTCCAATTTATATTTTGGGGTTTAGCTTCTGGAGTTTCTGTTCTGTCTTCATAGCGGTACCTGTTATAGCATAGGCTATACAGCCATATACTTGCAGGTAGGCCTGCTAAGGCTTCCGATCAAATATTGCAATACCGTTTCTGTACGCCAGGTAAATATAATAAACCTCGTATAGACTTTGCCAGAAAAATGCGTATTTGGGGGTACGGTTATACAGGTACATTGCCGCTTTAAAAATATACACGACCAGGAACGAAGGTAACTTAGCGCCATTTCGCATCGCAGTCTCTTTCACCTTAATTATACTCCCTAAACGCTTTGTACCCCCGTTCGGGGCCTGGGTATGCGGTGCTAAAGGCTTAAATCTGATACCAAAAGGAGGCTACTGGAACATGTTTCGAAATTGATGATTTTTCACGATCTCGTTATCGCATTCGATCACTTATAAAAAAACCTTATCCTGGTTCTTTAAAACTTCTAAAAGGTATCGGAACGCTGTAATTAATATATCTTGTTCTCGATTCTTGAAATAAATGTCCTAAATGAAGCCTAAGTACCTGTCGGTAGCAAACAAAAGGTATTTATATCCTTCAGGGTTTTCTTCAACGTTTATGAAGTCGATGGCAAGTCGCTGTCCTAATCGGAAAGCTTCCTCTTTCGGTTCGCAGCGTATTTGCCTTTTAATCTTCGCCTTGCTACCTGCTTAACATTCGATTATTATAAAACTCTTCAGCCTGACTCCCTTTGTATGGGACTATAACTGGGCGATCTCTTCGGGTCCTAAGTGTCCTAATCTTAGGTGCCATATCGTACCGTTACCGATTCGCAGAGGTTTCGCTGTATATAAGTTAATATTTCGTCTGTAAGTTGTTCAAGCTGCATGGGTAGCCGTTGTGCTGATATCTTCGATAACAAATTAATCAAAGTTGTTTATTAACCTAATAACCTCCTAATTATACTTATTTCGAATAAAGTTGTTAATTTTTCAGTTATTCTACTAATATCTTTTCTTTCGGAGCTACCGGAAAAATTCCAGATTACATGCAAAGTTCTCGCAGTAAGCCACGTTATACAGACATAACGCTTTTAGGGCCTTAAAGCTTTGGAATAGTACGTTTACTTTTCCGTATCCTTTGATCAGGATAAAGCTGTTGCCTGCATACATTCCGTCGCCTTATATAGTTGGCCTGAAGTTTAAAAACCTGATAATAAAGTTAAAAATGTGGATCGTAAACTTTAAATCCAAAATCGCTAAATTCCTTAGGGGGTAAGGCGTAACGCTTATCGCACTGCGTTAATTAGTAATTAAAAAGTATGCTAGGATTCGCCTTATTCCTTTTAAAAGTCACTCGGTTTCTTATATGTTAATTTTTTATGGCTTTTAATAAACGGTTAATCTCTTTCTTCAGGAACTGATCGGAGGTAATTCGGTTCTGGACTAGGTTTGTAACTGTCTTTCCAGGCTTAAAATCTACTGAAGCCTTATTAGGGAACGCGTAATAGCACTATGGTAATATACGCAATAAGCTTAAATACGCCCTGCACCGAATCTCTTATACATCGGACTTCTTACGCTTTCGTTTGCTTACGCTTCGGCTTATATAAATGCCTTTACAACTACCCCGTTTCGGCCTTTTCCTAAAGGCCCTACCCCGTAGCTGATTATTAATATCCTTGGTCTCTTCCGAATTAGGATCGTTCTGATCAAAAAGATTTAAGGGAGCCCTATAGAACGTCGGAAACGCTGCCTTAATATTTCGTAATATAAACGGTACCTGGGTTATAACTCAATAATCCAAAAAGTTAGCCGCTATTTCCTGGTAGCTAATCGTACCGCTTTCAATCTCCGCCTTTTTTATCCTTTAGAAGGTCGTCGTCTATATCCCGGCAACAGAAGCTTCTGCCATGTAGAAGTCGTTAACCAATACAATCGCTGTCTTCGTTTCTGGGACACCGTGTCGCTACCCCTAGGCCATAACTTCCTACTATTTTATAATCCATTCGTTTAGCTTTTTTGCTGATTTCGAAGCCTGCTTCAGTTTTTCTCTATATTTTCATTAGGTGTTAATTAAAAGCCTGCTGTCGTACACCTTTCCTAATTTAGCTAGGCTAATCTACCATTCCTGCAAGTTCTTTCCTGGAATAAGATTTATCTCTTTAATTGTTAAAGATACCGATTCCAGGACCCATTTCATAAGGTTATTAACGCTTTTACGAAAGGTCTCGTACTTTCGATTTTCGTATGTATAAGTCGTAAAGTCCTGAATATATACTTATCTGCTCTCTCTCGTCATCTTAGATATGTTTTGTCGGATGGCTTATAAAATCGACCTTTTCGATAAATCTTTCAGAAAATAAGGATAAGGATAAGGATATAAATAAAGTGTTGGTTCGCGTCTGGAGGCGCATTCGTTTCTTTGGATAGGAGGTTATATCGGGTTTGGTAGGTTTGACGGGCTATAGATTGTCCTGATCAGAATCAATATAACCCCAATTATCAAGCGCGTACGCTTTAGATTAGAATTCGCCCTTAAAGCGATCCCAGTCCTTGGGTTGCTTGTAGATGACGGAGGACGTCGACGGTGCGGTCGCCATTATGGCTATTGGAAAATATATAGATAATTGCTACTAATATACAGTCTATATCGTCTTAGCAACAGCTGATCAATTGATAAGAAAGCGAATTAAGCGAATAAGACTCTTAATTGTCAGATACAGAGGACATCAGTTGTGTTGTATTCGATGATCTAGCTGCAGGTGCTTTAAATCGCGCCCTGCTGTTTTTATGGAGACTAGCCGTGGAATATATAAGTTCCGATCAGAGAGAACTTCTCTGTATATGGAGTGCTAGCGCACCCCCTGCTAGCTGACAGACACCTTACCATTTTTGCGACGCCGTTAGAATTTTAAAGGTATACTAATATACCTTAAGGGTTTACTAACTTTAAAGTTTATTTTTGTCGTCTAGTTTACACGATTTTCGACCCTTTGATACCCGATATAATCCGGTTATTCGCGGATGACATTAGTATTAAAAGCTTGAAAATAGGATATAACGACAAACAAGATTTTTCCAGGAATTCGGCAATACGTTTATAAGCTTATCTTTAATATAAATAAAATCTTTTCCTAATTACGAGCTTATTAGTATAACTAACGATTAATATAAAAAAGTTTCCGTAAACCCAGGAAATAGCGGTTATAATTGAATTTTGTCACAGCAGGCCCAGCAGCCTGGGGCTGGCACACTTTACGTAACCTATCTTTTTTACTTGAACCCTTTATTGCTTTTATTCCATATAAGGGCCTTAGGCCCTTAGTTATTCTTATAAAGGGACAAGAGTCTGTTCTGTTCTGACCTTACCCCATAGGAATAGATTAGTTATACCTTACTTAAGCTTTAGCGTAATAATTTAGATTCTTTTACCTTGAAGTTACCTGTAACTTTACTTATGACAATTATATTACTTGATACCTTTATTTGTACTTTTATAATTATACTTTCCAGCAATATGATGGCCGAATCTTTTACCTAAGGCTTTTCGGAAAGCTATTATAAACCCTGGCGACAGCAGCCGGGAGTATTAACGAAACTCGGCTGATACGTTTTACGGGCCTTTATTTAGGAGCTTAGCATATATCTTAGGATAATTAAAATTTTACGATATTTAGTAATCGGACGCAAAAGCAAAAAGAACCTTATAATAAAAAGATGAAATAATATTGACGTAAGCGCTTTAAATTAGCCGCGTTAGCGAAGAAAGTGGTCTATCTATTAAAGGCTTTGAAGAAGAATCGACGATTTACTCGTTAAGGGGATAACCCTTTGTTTGATAATTCGGGCGATTTATCTAGTTTAGAAAATAACTGGAATATATTTACTTCGAGCTATAAACGAACGTTAAACGATTCGGAATCGGAATTAAATGTGGATTTAAAAGAGCATATTTAATTCGAGTACGATAAGCTGTTCTTTCGGTTATATTACGTTAGATGGGAATCCTGAATCGAAAAATGTAAGGTAATTTTCCAATATTCCTTATATAAGTTCCGAAAGGGATAAATTAAAATTTTGTTCGCACGAAATAAAATAGAATAGGATTATAAACGGTATCTTAATATACGAATTAAGTTCGGAAATATTAAATAACCTATACGTTTAACAAAGAATTGGGAAGCGTTTAAAGTATAGACGAAATTATATATTCGATTATCGGGGAACTTAAAAGCTAAGTTAGCAGATAATTTAAAGGAAGCCCGTTAGTAACCGGGCTAGGATTTCCGAAAATTCGATTATTATTTCATATTATTAGAAAGCTAGCAAATTATTTAGAAGTTAAAAAAAACCAGGCGAAATTTTATTACGTTTAGTTATTTTCAGCTCTTAAACAAGATATTGTGAAATATGTAGATTACTTACTTTAGAAATGGAATGACATAGTAGATTTATGTTACGTCCGACTAATGTGGGGAAAGGATGTGCCAAGAGGATTGTCGAGATAGCTCCAAAAGTCTTGGATACAACGGATAAATCTCGGCTAAAAACCTTGTGGCCTGGTTCTGCTTGGATTTGATGGATATGGAACATATGCATCTATAACCACTATAGGAGGATGTGCTTGGATTTGATGGCTGTAGAACATATCTAAATACATGTATCACAACTGCAAAATAGGAAGAATATATATAAACCAATAATTTCCTATGTAGATAGCATCTAGATAGATTCGCTTTTTAGCTATTAATCTAAGTTTTTATTTAAAGGTAACGTTTTTCGATTAAGAGAAAAATTTGCAAATCTCTTTTACAAACAAACTACTAAATTATTCTACGTTCTATTGTTACCTGCAAATTAAGAACCCCTTTCGGATATTGATTACGCTTTTAGGTAGTTGTAGGCAGGTTCGTTACATTTTGATAGCTTCTTGATTAATAGCCGACGAATGGTTCAAGGTCCAGTTGGGCATAAGCTTTCCTGAACCTAGTAAAGACGATATTACAGACCGGCGTTCAGAAGATAGATGATATATCCGATCGCCTTTATTAGCAAGCGATCGATAACTGGATTAGAACATCCTATCCCTTATTAAAGAAGTCCTTTCTTTAATCGACAACATAGCTCTCGTTAATACTCGGTTTTAAGGAGGATTTCTTTTTAGCAACAACCTTCTCCGGTTCCTAAGAAAACCATTGAGGTCCAGGAAGACGAACCGGAAGAGGAATCCGATAGCCCGAAAGGTAAAGAAAAAGAACTTACGATTGACGACAAGCTGCGTACCTTAATGACTGAACTTTAGGCGGTAAAAAGGGAAAATGCTAAATTCGCTCGATAGCAAAGGTTTTCGATATTGCTTTTATTTGGCGTACATTAATCCCGCGAGAATATTGTTTCACTTTTTACTTATTATAGGATGCTAAAGATTAAAGGCTATAAGTTAATCTTTTTAAAACCTTACGACGATATTACAGATATAAAAGGATTTTTGGTTTAGGCCAGATTTTATCTTAAGCTTTTTGAAAATTTCCCAAGGGAGGATTATTAAAAGGTGTTAGGTATTTTTCAGCTGCTTGCAGAAAGGATTTTTTAATGGTTCCAGCCAATTATAAAGGATTATTTCGAAAATTATCTTGACGAATTATCCGATTTTACTAATTATATTTTTAATAATTACCAGAATTGGGAGGAACGAATGCGAATTTTTTTTTTGAAAAGCCACATAAGTAGCAAAATGTTGTTAAAAAGCTGCATTTTTTTCAGTAAACAAAATTAGCGGTTAAGTATATTACGGAATTTAATCGCTTTGTAGCAACTTCCTACTTACTGAAAAGTGTTTCATTTTACTTTAATTACGATAGCCTAAAGTTATAAGTTAAAGACAAAATGTATAAAGTATTTAAAATAAAGCTATTTTAGGATTAGATTAATAAGGTTATTATTGCCGATAGACGTACCTTTAATAGGTACTTGCAAAAAAAAAAGGATCTAACAATAAAAAGGGACGATCGAAGTTTTAGTAGCAAATTTTAAGGAAGCAAAAATAAGGACAGAATTTAAAAAGAAGCAAATATTATTTTAAGAAAGATTAAAAAGGATAAGTTGAATATTAAAAGCTTTAATTATAGCAAAAAAGGTTATTATAAAACCGAACGCCGTTTCCCAGCCAAAAGGAATTCCAAAAACGAAGGGAATTTTTTTTAAAAAAAAAAGGCTTAAATGGCCGAATAAGATATAGATACTGAAAGCGAAAAAGAAAAGGAAGTTAATTTTACTCTTTTCTAACAGGAATATACCATTACGATTACTTATTATAAACTAAGCGGCGATCTAAAGTACGAGCGTTACCGGATTTGCTAGAATTAAACAGTTAAAGCCTACAAATATTACCCCGGATACCCAGCCTTTAAAGTAGCTATAGGGTTAGGATGCGAATGTTATTGGGATATGCAAATATGCGAAATATATTACCAATATGGCCAGATACGTCCAGAATTTAACAATTACGGGCAGAAAACCCCTAAATGTAGCGAACCTCCAAAACGGGCGGTATACTTCAAAACCGAAGCCCCTAAATAAGACTTCGTTAATAGGTACGAATTTTTCCATTTCTCGGCCTGTAACGATAACAATTATTTAACGTACCTTCGAGTAAAAAAAAAAAAAAAAAAAAAAAAAAAAAAAAAAAAAATAACGATTATTGGCCCGGTTAGGACGAAGAAACCCGTATAAAGCTTAATAACGATTACAGATATATCGAAATTCCCCGATAGTCCGAATATCCTCGATCTTGTTATTTATACCCCGAATCGGATTAAAGCCGAAAAGTTATTGCTTAAGATTACTTATACTATACTCCTATGCTATGATTAATGCATAAATTTCTGGGTATAGAAGCAAGCCCTGTAAAAATCTTAACTTCGAATCGGAAATCTTCCCAAACGTTAAAGGTAAAAATTACTAAGGTGAAATGCTAGATTAGCTAACGAAGGTTGTATACTTGCATAAACGACAAGTGTACTAAATACGTAGTTAAGAAAGCCCGCGAATGGAAACGCCTTTTAGCAAACAGAACTACCGAATTAAAAACCGGCAAAGGCCTTCCAAATTTAGGTATCAAAAAGTTATAAAAGCTAAGACCTTATATAAGGCAAAAAAAGGATTACGAAGCTAAATCGAAATTTCTATTTAATATTAAAGTCAAACCGTTAAAGCTATGATTAACTTTAGGATAAAAGGCAACTTTATTTCGCTAGCCGTAACTGAAAAATATTACATTCCTTAAAGGTATAAGCTAAAATCTTACAAGTCACGTCCAGTTAATGGAAATTTTTCCAAGTACGATGGCGGACGAATTTCAAAAAACGCCGAAAAATTCCTAATATAAATTTATGAATATCAAAAGTATTTTACATTTGATATCGCAGACATTTTAATTTATGATGTTATCCTGGAAATATTATAGTTTAATTCTAGTAATCCGTTAGTTAATTAAAAAACTTGTTAACCTTTTTAGGAATACGAATTAACTTCTATTAAAAAAAGGTTTAAAAAGATTTATTGTATTATCTGAAAAGCTAATGTATCAAACTTTGCCAGTGCGGCACTTTTAAAGTACTAACGTTTTAAACCACTTTTTAAAAATAAAGAAAATTACGAACTATTTCCATACGGATAATAAGATTATCGTATATTTATTAAAGAAAGATATTACTTTAAGCTTTATAAATTTACCATATAAATTTAAAAAGGTAAAGGCCTTATAGAAAAACATCTGATTGAACCTAAAAAAAGGTTACATTAACTCTCCGAATCCCCCGCAGGATACCCTGTACTTATGGTACCCAAAATTAAAAGCGGCAAACAGAAAAACGATTAAGATAAAGATCCGGTTTATCGATATATGGTCGATTATCGACAGTTGAACGATATTACCATTAAAAACGGATATCCTTTAACTTTAATAAGTACTTTAAGAGAAAACGCAAACAAACGTAGGTGGTTTACCGCCTTAAACTTTCGAAACGGTTACTACCGCATCAGAATAGCAAAAAAAGAAAAATAGAAAACTATTTTTAAACGATATACGGATATTATGAATACCGAATTATGCTTTTAGAACTTATTAACGCCCCCGCCAGCTTTTAACGCCTGATTATAACTATACTTAGGAAATTCCTAGATAAATATATCTTTATTTACCTCCACGACATCCTCATTTATTTTAAAACGCTGGAAAAATATATAAAGTATGTTTTCCAGGTTTTTTAAGCTTTAGATAAAGCAAACATCTGAATTAACCCTGCCAAAAGTATATAGTATACGCAGAAATTGAACTATCTAGGATTTACCTTTACTCCCGGTCAAATTTAAATTTAAGATTCCAAATTGGAAGCAGTTAAAAACTGGTCTATCCCTAATAAGGCAACCGTTATAAATATCCGATAAATCTTAGGATTTACGGGTTACGTACGTAATTTAATCAAGAAATATAAAGATATTATCAGACCATTAACGAAACTTATTATTAAAAAGTATGTCGGAAAAGAAATTGAATTTTTAAAAAAAAGTTAAGAAAGTTTTTTAGTTACTTAAAAACGAAATTATTAAAGCGCTAATAGTAAGATTGCCCAACGCCGATAAAAGGAAACGTTTAAAGATAAATGTTTTAAATTATGCTTTAAGCGCAGCTTTAAAATAACAAGAAGATAATGGGAAATGGTATTTAGTGGCCTATTATTTTAAGGCTTTTCGAAACGCAGAATTCCGATATAAGATTTACGATAAAAAGCTGCAGGTAATTATTAACGCTTTTAAAGAATGAGAACCTTTCCTTAACAGAACTGAAAAGCTTTTCGATATTTACTTAAATTACAAGAATTTTACCCGGTTTATGACCACTTAAGAACTAAATAAACGCTACGAGATTTGGATAATTTTCTTATCGAAATATAACTTTCAAATTTACTATATTAAAAAGAAAGAAAATATCCAAGCAAATATTTTAAGGTGCGAAGGAGATTACGATTTTAGGGTCCCGAAACGTCGAATGCAAATATTATAACAGATTAAGGCCGGTATTTTACGGTTGTGTAAAATACTGAAGTAATTTATTCCAAAACCTTTAACGAAATTCCGAAATGCCTATAATAAGGGAAAGCAAAAAGGGGTATAATAATTGGATGGATAATCTGAAAACTAGCTGTAGTACTGTAGCAAATTTATATCCTTCCAAACTAACAAAAGTAATTCGTTAAAGACTTTTACGAAAATCCGTTATACCGATATTAAGATATTTTCAAAATTATCAAACGATTGCAGAAAAAATACGACTTTCCAGGACTTCGACGAATTGTTAAGCAAGTAGTTAAGGATTGCAATATCTGTAATAAGGTAAAAGTAGCCCGATATAAACCTTATAGACTTTTACAGCTTACAGATATTCCAGAAAAGGTTTGGAACATTATTATTTGGGATTTTATTACCGGTTTACCCATATCAAAAAACCACGTTATAAAAGTTTAATATGATTGAATACAGGTAATCGTTAATAGATTTACCAAATATGGGCACTTTTTATCTTTTAAAAGAAACGTAACGGCAGAATAATTGGTTTATGCCTTTCTCCGATATTACTTCGATAAATATGGGATATTAAAAAGGATTATTTTAAATAAAGATAAGCTTTTTATATTACAATGTGGTACCAGCTTTTTCAAGCAAATAAGCGTTAAGATTAAATTTTCTACGGCATATTACCTATAAATAAATGGATAGATAAAACGTTTAAATCAAATATTGGAGCAGTACTTAAGAAAGTATATTAATTATTAGCAGGATAACTGGGTTAAACTTTTTCTATTGGCTTAAGTGGCTTATAATACTTTTTTTAACGAATATATAGGTATTTCTTCATATATAGCGGTATATAGTTACTAACCAGAGATTTAACGGTTAGAACAGCTACTGGACAAAGCTTTAAAATTGGCCGCAAAAGCTTTTCGAGTAGAAATAGTAGCAATTGAAATCTAGATAGTATAGGTCCGCTTACAAAATAAATTACGATTTGTTTAACGAAGAATGATCCAGTATTATAATAGGAAGAGAATTAAGGGACCAATTTCTTTCAAAAGGAGATAAATTTTATTTGTTACGCTAGAAATAAAACGCGATTTCGAACATTTTTCAAATTAGGACAATAAGACCTAGTGATAAGTTCGATTTTAAGAAATTTAGTCCGTTTAAGATCGATAAAGTTATTTTTAGAGCTAACTACCGACTGTTACTATTCAAAATTATGAAAATATACCTTGTTTTTCATATTTCTTTGCTTAAACCAGTACCTAAAATCGCCCCGTTGGAAACAAATTTGGAGATTCAAAAAGATACCAAGGAATACGAAATCGAAGAAATCCTTGACTTTAGATTGGTTAATAACAAAATCCAGTACCTGATTAAGTAGAAGGATTATTTACATGAAGAAAATACTTGGGAACCTTTTAAGCACCTAACGAACGCGAAGGACTTGGCTAAGACGTTTTACTGTTAGAATCCTTACCGACCATTTTTAACGCAGCCAAGGTCGTAGGTGATAACGGCCCAACATCCAAATTTAGCCCCCCGACGTTTTAATCGAAGGAAGTAAACGTTTTTACTATTGCATTAATTTTAAAAGCAAGCTATACTTGCGCGATAGCCGCCCGTCACCGTTTATTTTTTACTTTTTCTCTTTTTTTTAGTTGATTTAATTCGAGATCTTCGTTTAGTATTTTTATTGCCCGACGTTTTAAAAGGTCCTGTTAAAGCCTTAACCGCTTTAACCAACCAACAGACGCCTGCATTTATTCTTTTTGGCGCTGACGTAAGTTATCCAATTTTTTTTACCCCGTTTTTGAAAAATTAGTAATTGATTTTCCGCTTTTCGCTGCTCCTTTTAAAGACGTTTTGACTTTTAAGTTATTCGGTTTAATGAATTTATTGTCGCCAGGTTATAGTTTCGACGTTGGCGGCGTTAACAGTAGTTACAAGCAGAAACGCCCGCGGCAAATCGACAGTTTGTTTCTTTGAAACGAATGTACGAAGAATAAGAATAATACCTGTCGCCAAATTCTTTAAGCCGGGTAGCCCGACTTTTACGAGATAATTTTTGTTCTGGACGAGAGCGCCCGTTTGATTTAGAGCCCGATTCGACATTATAAGATAAAGGTTATGGCATATGGAAAAATTAAATAAGAGAGATTATACTTACTTGTTTTATCTTTGGAACAAAATTCCTAAAAGGAGGAAAATAGTGTTATGTCCGACTAATGTGGGGAAAGGATGTGCTAAGAGGACTGTCGAGATGGCTTTAAAAGTTTTGGATGTAACGGATAAATTTCGGCTAAAAACCTTATATGCCCGGTTATGCTTGGATTTGATAGATATGGAACATATCTATTTATAACTACTATAAGAGGATATGCTTAGATTTGATAAATATAAAACATATCCAAATGTATCCACCATAACTGTAGAATCGGAAGGATATATATAAACTAATAGTTTCCTATGTAGATAGCATCCAGATAGATTCGCTTTTTAGCTATCAATTTAAGTCTTTAATTAAAGGTAACGTTTTTCGATTAAGGGAAAAGTCCGCAAATTTCTTTAACGAGCAGATTACTGATCATTCCTCGCTCTATTGTTACCTGCAAATCAAGAACCCCTTTCGGATACTGATCACGCTTCCAGGTCGTTGTGTAACAGATTCGTTACAATTTAGCGGCTCGACGATGGGACTTTTTAACAAACGTTAAAAAGAGGGATCGCAGTATAACAATTAGCAGAAAACGCTACCGAGAAGATAATGATAAGAATCCAGATATTAAGCGAAACTATCTTAATAACAAAACTGATATAAGACTTTAACAAATTCCTTTTTTTAATCGAGAAGGTTGTGATGGTTAACAGGGACGAGGATCTTGGAAAAATCGAAGGAATTGGAATTTTAACCGGTCCTATAATCGTACTGTTAACGATAAAACCTTAAGACTAGAGGTTTAGCCCTTTACTTTACAGCCAAAACGGACTCATAATTTTAACAGTAACGTTTGCTTTAAATATAGAAAAATAGGTTATATTCGACGTTATTGCCTTAAAGAATGGAGGAGGAAAACGTGTTAAAAGCTTTAGTATAACAATTCGATTTAGGCCTAATTTTTATCCTTTCGTTTTTATTTCGCGTACCTTTTATAGCTTATGTATAATTATTTTCCCAGGAAAGAAATATTTTATATATATTAATGCTGATTTGGACTTCTGTGCTGTTATTAATTTGATTAATTACAGTGTTGTATTAAAGCATAAGATAGCATAAGCTTTTTATCGAAATGTTGGCTTAAATATATTTGGAAATATATTTATTCTTACGTATGGAGTTTACTCGGTTAAACTTATTTTTCGAAACGAAAAAGGTATTACCTGTTAAATTGAACGTTTTTATATTGTTATTAATCGAAATGTAAAAGAAAACAGAAATCTTATTTTATTACAACAAGTAACATTAGCAGGCGAACGTATTATCTTTGATTCGGCGTTGAATTAATGGTTTTACGGTTTTTATGCCTTATTTTTCGAATTATTTCCACTAAAAGCTTTTGCCAAAGCTTGTAAAAACCGGAGAACTTATTATGCTGTTATTACTTTACCAAAATCAGTATATGTTAAAGATAAGTCCTACGATATTTCGGATTCGAAACTTACGAATATCGAGGAATTTCTTGAAACTATTCGAAATTATGCAAACTTTTGAAATACTGATAATGCAAACATTTTACCTAGCCGAAAGAAAATGGATTATGTAATTAATTTTTTACCTGGCATTAAACGTTTTTACTTTTTCATATATCTTTTGGCTTATAACGAATTACAAAAGCTAAAAGTTTATATCGAATAGATAAAAGTTTGCGATAAGATTATGAAATTAATTAACTTTGCTAAAGCTTTTATCTTTTTCGTACCTAAATAGGATAGAGGATTACGTTTATATATAAACTACCGTGGACTTAATGAGGTAACGGTTAAGAATACTTATACCTTTCCGCTTATTTCAGAATTACTTAACCGTATTCCAGTAACTAAGGTTTTTTTCCAAAATCGGTTTTAAGGATACTTATTACCGAATCCGTATTAAGGAAAGTAACGAATGGAAAATCGCGTTTCGTATACGTTATAGGGATTATAAATTCCTTATCCTACCTATGGGATTAATTAATGCCTTTACCACTTTTCAAACTTATATTTAATAGGCTTTTTAAGGTATTTTTAATCATTTTTGCATCGTTTACCTTAATAACATATTAACCTTTTCGGTAAATAAGGAATTCTATACGAAATATTTGCGAAAGGTAATCCGAAGATTATAAAATGCCAAACCTTTATGCAAAACCTTCCATGTACTAGTTTGATTAACCTTTTGTTAAATTCCTTCAATATGTAATCTTAAAAAACGGAATCTTTATAAACCCAGCTAAAGTAAAGATTATCTCGCAATAACCGGAGCCAAAATCTATCTATGCCATATAATAATTTATTAAGTTTTATAACTTTTACCGCCGTTTTATTAAATGGTTTTTATAAATTGCAACTTCTTTAATTCGTTATTTAAAAAAGCCTATAACGTGCCACACAAGCGAGCTGGACACACAAGCGAGCTGGACACTTTTTGGCACCTCGCAATAATCAACTCAAATAACTCAACCACAACACATCGAATTGACTCCAATCAATCGAATACTTCTTTGCTAACTGTCTCTACAGCTTTTGGACAAGTGCACGCATTATATCAAGGCCTGTTGCGGACGTTAGGTTGCCATTCTATCTCTTTAAGCCGACCGCAACCGACCAACTTCAGCAGCTATTAGCAGCAATTCTTTGCCACAACCTTTCTGCTGGCTAAAAGAACTTGCTTATCCTATAGAGCAAGTATTTATCTTTCTGGGAAACGTTTGTTTTAATAGTGTAATTATGTAGGTTTCGAGTTATTGCGAAATCAAACCCGACACGCCCTGCCATACGCCCTGTTACATACCCCGCGAATCGCCCCGCACGGACCCCCCAACATGCCTCCCAACGCGCTTTTAAAGCGTCCTATAACACGTTCTCCGACGTATATCTTCAACGTATTAAAGCCGGACAACAAATGTTCGCGTATTTGGATTAAGGATTCGGTCGAGAATAGTTATCTAGTCGGTCGGCTTTGGGTCGTACGAAATGGGGGTAATACTAGCCTAGACGCGTTGGGGGGAGGTCGGTTGCGGGTAGGTTAGTAGGAAGGAATGGCAATATGGCGTCCGCAATAAGCCTTGATATAATGCGTGCACTTGTCCAGAAGCTGTAGCAACAGTTAGCAAAGAAGTATTCGATTGATTGGAATCAATTCGATGTGTTGTGGTTGAGTTATTTGGGTTGATTGTTGCGAGGTGCTAAAAAGTGTCCAGCTCGCTTGTGTGTACAGCTCGCTTGTGTAGTACGTTACCAAAAAGGAAATTAAGGCGAAGCTTTTTAGATAAGCCAGCGAAAAAAGCTTTTAGGAAGCTTATAGGTGTATTTAGCAATGTACCTTTCTTGATATATTTCGACCCTAAAAAGCAAATATTGGTAAAAACTGACGTCTCGAAATATGCCATATCTGGGATTTTGTTACAGAAGATAATTAAGAAAAATGGCATTTAATTGGGTTTTGAATGCGAAAGTTTAGCGATATAAAACTGAAATACGGAACGCCTAGTAAGGAAATAATAGCTATCGTAAAGTTTTTCCAATATTGGCGTTAGTATTTTCTGGGCAGTAAAATACCATAAAAGTTAAATTAAATTATTTAAACCTATGGAACTTTATAAGCATTCCGATACTTGATGGTAAATAAGCCCGGTAATATATATTATTTGCACCTTTCGATTTTATAATTAAATATTAGTTAAGGAAGCGAAACCCGGTTAATTCAACTTCGAAACGCCTTAATTATATGGGAAAAAGAGCGGATAATTTAATGCTATTACCTAAGTTCGAAAGGAAGTTAGCGGTAAATTTTAAGTTATTTCCAGTATATTCTAAGCCGGAGATATTAGCTAACGCTATCTTCGCAGAAAGGACGCCCGAAAAGCGTAAGGTTTTAACTTAAATAATTACGCGCAAACGGGCGCGGATAACGCATTAAAGCTTAACCAAATTGGAAATTACGGAAACGTTACAGCATCCAGCCTAATTGCTAGTCCAGGAAATATTCTTTAACCTTATTTGCATTATTCAAAAACGGAATCCGAAATGTAAGTAAATTTAAAAAAGATTCGTAAACGATATACCTATAAATCCTTAATAGAATATCGGTACTAAAGGATTACTTAAATATAGAAATCGATTATATATCCCAAATAAAAAGGCCGTATATTACCAAATCCTAAAGCTGTATTATAATAAACCTTTTACTGTTTATTCCGGCATAAAAAGGACCCAGTAACGAATTAAACAATTATACTTTTGGCTGGATGTAAAGAAAAACGTACGAAATTACGTCAAAAATTGTACTATCTACTTCGGAAGCAAGGCAAAATACCACCGACCCTATAGCAAATTATAAACGTTACCTATACCTTTATTACTTCCAAAGATAATAGCTATAAATTTTATTACTGGATTACCTTTAGTTTAATGTTAAGGCCGTAAAGTTAAGGCTATTTTAATAATAATAAACCGACTTATAAAGATAACATTTTTTTGTAGTCGTTATTTTTATTAGTAGTATTAAATTTATAAAATTATTTCTAATAAAAGCATAAAATTTTATTAATACATTTTAGAAAGACGTTTGTTATTATAGTAAGGTTAAATAAAAGTTTTCGATAACTTTTTACTCTTAAACCAGTAGACAAACGGAAAAAAAAATAAATTAAATATTTAAATATTATTTACGTTGCTTTATCGGAAACCAATAATTAACCTCGCCCAAGTTATTACCCGAAGCCTTTTTTGCAATTAACTTTATAGTTAACAGTATTATCGAAAAAGCCTTTTTTAAAGCTTTATATAAATACAAACCTAAATGTAAAACTTTTCTCGAAAATTAAGGTACCTTAATAAAAGCCCTTGTAATATATGTTAGAATTCAAAAGTTAAAAGAAGTCCGAAAAGAACTAAAGGAAAGATGGTGAGAAATGACCGAAATATATAAGAAATATTATAACAACAAGCATATTCTTTTTCTTTTAAAATTGGAGAAATAATAAGGCTGTTAATAAAAAACTTGAATATTAAATACCGTAAACTAGCTCTCAAATATATTGAACCATTCCGCATTATTAACAAAATCGGTTCCTAGGTATATTGCTTAACATTTTCTTAGCAATATAACCGCGTATATATTAGTTTCCTGATTTAACGGTTACAACTTTAGAGAGTTAAAATTAATTAATTATTATTAATGCCCAAATTTAAAGAAGATACCGAATAAAAGGTTATTGACGTTGTAAGTTAACGTACCTTTTAAAGGTAATTATGGTACGAAGTAAAATAAATAAATTAGTTTTCCGAATATAATTAATAGGTTAATAGCGAAAATATGCAAAACGCTTAAAAACTATGGCCAGGTATTACTGACGACAGAAATAACGGAAGAATAAGTTATTTCGTTAATTCGATAATATAAAACAGAATAATTAAGTAATAATTATGTAAAAATATTTTTTATATTAAAAAAATACCGAAACGATAATAACATCGCCCTGGAAAACCTATAAAACTACCATAAAAAATAATACGAATTACACGTTTTTGATTGCAAGATTAGGGACCGAACCTAGTTCCTTAGGGAATTCGAAACTCCCTTAAAACCTTATCGAATTAACCTAAAAAGTCTCGTATATCCATAACGAAACGAACCAACTTATTATTCCAGTTATTACTATTTAAATCCTCTAAACTAAAGCTAAAGGCATTATCGTTATAGCGGAAAACTTCCTTTATCTCTTGGATAAAGGTTACATAAGCCGTAAGCTAAACGTTTAAAGCCGCGGTCTTTAGGCAGCAAACGCGGAAACCTTTGGCAACAGTAGGCCTTTTTTTAAGCAGTAAATTAATCCTATTAATTACGGAGCAAAATTGCTGAAGTATCGGAAGTATTTATAGCTAAAAGCGCGGAAGCCGTATAACGAAAGGAGAATGGGCACGGCGATTAGCAACTATTAATTACTACTTACAACGAATTACATGGAACTGATAAAATATTAGTAAACTACGCCCGGAACAATAAAAAAGATGGGGCGACTTACCGTAATGGTACCGACCTTGCCGGTTAAACCAAACTTTGCCCGGTAGGTAAAAAGCATTCGGAAAAAGGCTTAAGCAAAACGCTACTAGATAGCAACGAAAAGGATACATTGGTTAAAATCTGTACTTTAAATAAGGTTGCTATCGTCGTCTTCGCCTAATTGGTCGAATATCTTAATCGATTATTAGATAAATTCCTAAAAGTGAATTATATCGAAAGTTATAGTAATAAGGCACTTTCAAAAATAACCGATACGTTAATAAAAGTAAAACAAATAAAGAGCGAATCAACTTATAAGCTCGCATATATCGTAACTATTAAAGCAGCCAGTACAAGCAACGGAATCCGAGGCTTTAAATGTACAAGAAAACTTAAAAGGGAAGGGAAACCTCGGTAAGGACGGAAGGTATCCTCGGCCTTGCCGAAACAAAGGTGACATACGTAAGTACCGGGGATAGGAATTGCGCCTTAAGGATGCAAACTATAGCGGCGGTTACGTATCTTCTTATTTTAATTTCGAAAAGAGATAATAATTATTTTAAAGCCGAAGAAATAAAGATAAAAAACGTATAATTAAGATCCGGAAAATGGGCGAATATAAGGTACTTTAACAAACAGAAAAGGAAATGGTATTCAGTTTACAAAAGGAAAAGGGAAAAGTTGGAAGGTTAAAAAAATTAGGCAATATTTATATATACTTGTACGGAATTAAATTAATTATAAGTAAAACTAGACGCGAAATAAAGCGGTTGCCTGGAACTATCGTATATATTTATAAGCATAACACACCTTACCCCAGATAGCCTAAATTACAACAACAAAGATATATCTTTTAACGATATTATCTCTACCTATTACAGATATACATAATGCCGGGCCGGCATTATAGAAAAAAGGGGAAATAATTATTACAGCAGGCCTAGCAGCCTGGGGCTGGCATACCTTACGTAATCTACCCTTCTTACTTAAACGCTTCATTGCCTTCATTCTATATAAGCGCCCTAGGCCCCTATCTATCCTTATAAAGGGACAAGAGTTTGTTCTGTCCTAACCCTACCCCAGAGGAATAGACTGGTTACACCTAACTTAAGCCTTACTGTGACAAATTTGTTTACGGATTAAATAAGCTTCGACTAGATATAACCAAAATAAAAAATATTTAAAAATTCCAGTTCTATAAGGCGTTTCATAAATTAAAGTTTTCTTGAGTATCATTGTTACAAACTGACGAGTCTTAGGTCCGGAAGGACGGCTGGCCCACTTAGGGGAAGAAATCACGTGACGTAGACAAAAATAGAGAAATTAATCCAGCTTCATCTACTACATATAGAGAAAAGTGGATAAATTAATCCAGTTTCATGTATTACATCTAAATGAAAGTAGATAACTTAATGCAGCTTTGTTTACTAGGAATTGATAAAAGTATATAAATTAATCCAGCTTTATCTATTAAACGAGATAAAATATATGTATACATTCGTTATTTTCTTAATTTAAATAGCCCCAGCTAGCAATATAACTTGGTTACTTCAATTTACATCTGCTATTACCAAACGTAATTACCAGTTTATTGCTTAAATTCTTACAATACTAGTGTTAATCTAAACTGTACGACTTAAGTTTAATAGTTAATTAAACTTATAGCCGTTATACGCTACAAACTTTTATTTAGTAGTACGGTCAAATTTTAAGTAATATTTAATACTGTCAAAATGTCGATTAACACCAAAGCTACGATCTTTGCCTTAACTTAACAAATATAGAAACGTATCCAGCAACTTATAGGCAAAGTTTAACAATTAATATCTAAGTTGAAATTACGTTACTTACTACTTTTACATTTAAAATAAAAAAACGTGAACCTTACAATAGCGAAAGAAGCGTTCAAAGCTTCCTGACTTAGGTTCGAATGTACTTACGATTCTTATTACTCGAAAACGAAGCCCACAAAAACCTTACTATAACAGCGTTTTTAAAGGATATGGCTTAAATTAATTCGAAGTTACTATGCGCGATTACCTAAAAAAAGTTGAAAGTAATGAGAAAACGACTATTATAAAGGAGTTTTTAAATTATGCCAATTTCGAACAGAAACTTAATGACAATTTCGATAACCTAAATATAAAACGCAAAGCTACGTAAAACCCTTTAGAACTGCAGTAAAAGGAGCCAGTTTCCAAGTATGCAGTCGAATTCAAAAACCTTAAAACTAAAGCCGGACAAGTAAATAATAAAAACGATACTTTCAGACGCGACTTTTGCAAAAGGTTGAAAAAACGACGTTAAAAAACAAATTATTAAAATCGAACGACCTGCTTTATTCGGCAAATACATTTTTAAGGTTGTAAAGATCGACAATCGACGATTTGAACGACGACGAAAACGACGTAAACAGTTTATGCCGCGACCTAAGTTCTAAGGAGCTAACGAAGGACGGAAATTTTCGGCGCCTTTTACTTTCTATAAAACTTAACCTGGACTTATAAAATTAGATATTATCCAGTCGAACGGCAAAAAGTCCGTTACTTACTATAAGTACAGTAAACTCAGATATATTGCACGAAAATGCAAAAACCCGAAAAAGCATATATATTAGGTTCCAGTTCCTGAAAACCGGCATAAAAAGGAGGTTAGCGACAGGAAAACAATCAACATAATCCTCGCCAAAGATAATAAGAACCTTTTACCCGAACTACGAATAAAAATAAAAAAAGGAAGGAAATTGTACCAAACGACGGCTAAAAACCCAAAATTACCGGACTTGCGGTTATCCAGTAACTATTAAACCACAAATAATAAAAATTGCTATTACGAGTAGAATGATTACTAGAATAGGAAAAACTAATCCAAAGAACGGTAAAGGAATACTGCGAGAAAATGATTACCGATTCACAAATTCAATTAGCTTTTACGGAAACCCAAAAAAGACGGGTTATTTAGGGAGAAATCTATTCCTTTTTGAATAAGGACTAAAAAGCCTCGAAACCAGAATATATTACCAGAGAAGCTTTCCAAAACCAAAGGAAATATTTGATAGTAACATTGCGACGACACGAACAACATCTAAAATAGATTTAAAACGAAATAAACGATTCGAAAAAAGAATTCAATAATTCGAAAACGGCCCAAAAGAACTGAGCTACCTGTAACGAGGCTCTAAGCTGGCAGCAAAAACGCAAGTAAGCAGTAATACTTTAAAAAGGCTTTAAACGCGATAAAAATAATATGAAAAACCCTTTATACGGTATAAGTACAAAGGAAAAACAAACGATATACTGCATTTATAAACTGCAAAGCGTAAAAAAGCAATTATACTGCCCTAGAAGTAACTAACGAACTGCAATTACTATAAAGAAACTCAAAAAGAATTTACGAAATTGAAAATACCGAAAGTTAAATATTTAATTACGACGATAGATAAGTTTAACATAAAATTAATTACATTAAAACTTGTGTCGAAAAAAAAATCTATTAATTCGGATATTATCGCCATAAAGGATTATCATGTAATACTAAGTTTACTATAATTAAAACAGTACAACTCAGCTATTAACTGAAGAGTTTGTAAATTAAATTACGATTTATTTTTTTACGAGAAGCCAGAAAACGAGAAATCTTAGTATTGAATCGATAAAGTAAACGAATAGCGGAATAAGGAAACGACTAAAACTTTACTACTTAAAAACAAAGATACATTAAAAAAAAGGCATAACAGAAAAATACGACGTATTATCGTTAACCTTAAAGTAAAATTCAAGCAGATAAATAAACATTTAAAACGACCGGTTAAAGCGTTAATAAAATAAATAATTAAAATAGTTTTATAGTAACGTACTACACCATTAAACGAACTAAACCAGTTAACGGACTAAAACCTAACACCTCGCAACAATCAATCCAAATTATTTAACTATAATACTTGAAATCGATTCCAATTAATCGAATATTTCTTTGCTAAGTATCTTACAGCTTTTAAACAAGTGCACGCATTATATCAAGGCTTGTTACAGACGCTAGATTGCTATTTATTCTTCCTAAGCCGACCACGACCGACCAACTTCAGCAGCTGTTAACAGCCATTCTTTGCCACAACCTTTCTGCTGGCTAAAAGAACTTGTTTATCCTATATAGCAAGTATTTATCTTTCTGGAAAACGTTTGTTCTAATCGCATAATTGCGTAAGTTTCGAGTTATTGCGAAATCAAGCCCGATACGCCCTGCCATATGCCCTGCCACAAGCCCCGCGAAACGCTCCGCGAGACGCCCCGTACGGACCTCCCATACCTTCCAGCGCGCTTTTAACGCGCTCCCAACGCATCCTATAACACGTTCTCCGACGTATATCTTTAACGTATTAAAGCCAGATAAGAAATGCTCGCGTATTTGGGTTAAGGTTTCGGTCGAAAATAGTTATCTAGTCGGTCGGCTTTAGGTCATACGAAATGGGGGTAATACTAGCTTGGACGCGTTGAAGGTTAATGGATCGCGGGCGGGTTAAAAGGAAAGAATAGCAACATGGCGTCCGTAACAAGCCTTAATATAATGCGTGCACTTGTTCAGAAGTTGTAGATACGGTCTGCGAAAGAGAATACGATTGATTAGAATCAATTTGATGTGTTGTGGTTGAGTTATTTGGGTTGGTTGTTGCGAGGTGCTAAAAAGTAGTTCGCTTATATGTGTCTCTCGCTTATATGTGTGGCACGTTATTAAAAATGTTAATTCTGTTAAAGACGTTAAAAATAAGACCCCTGTTCGCACAATTATTACTTAGACCTCGCCGGCTCCTTACGGGGATACGGCATTTGATTGGTTTATTTTTAACGTGATATAGTAATACATTTGGAGAACGAGCCAGGGAAACCTGAGCTGACTCAGGTATAGTTTTAATACGTTAAAGGTAGAGCAAATTTATCATTTTCTTAACGCATTATACTACGCGTGGGGGTTAATTAGGTAGCGAAATTTATGAAATAGCTCTGCAAAATACCTTTAAAACGAAAAATCGATTATTAAAAAGTAGTAACATCTTATATATATGTAAAATATATATATAAGTGAATCATTTTTGGCATTCCTTGACAACAAATTTAGATAATTCAACATTAACATATTAAATCTATTTAAATTAATCAGATTTTTCTTCCTTAAACGTATTTATAGCTTTTTTATAAGTAGGCGTATTATGTCCGAGCTTGCTATAAACAATATATTTTCCATTTTTCGTTTTAATTCTTTTGCGACGATTACCTTTAGCCGTTATTAGCTGTATTTTTTATCATCCTTCTCTTCTGCGGCAAAAAATCTTATCCTTTTTATATAATATTTCGTTTTTAAAAACGTTTAGTTTTAGTTTTTCAACGTTTCTTTAAGATATATAACCGAAGACCAAGTCGCGTGTATTGCAACAATTTTTTAGTAGGTCATTAGCCTAACACAGAACGGGCTAGCGCTGAAGGCCTACTTTAGCTCCACTAAAGCTCTACTAAGTTGCGCTACTTCGCAGAAACGCGGGTGCGAAGGTGCTTTAAGTGTTGCTGTTAACGATATTGCTGTCCTTTTTTTTTCATTTAACACCCTGTTTTCCGTTAATTTTCTGAGCGAAGTTAGGCAAAATGTGACGGAAATGGAAAACTGAAGAGGTTGAAATAAAATCACAAATCTCTCCGGTATAGCTAAGGCCCGATTCGTATAAAGAAAACCTTATAAATCCAGCTACCTTTCGCCTTAACGCGCCGCTAATCCGTTAGTTGGGACTTATTTTAAGCTATTAAATATCGACAATCGTAAGATTAAAAGAAGGCCGTTGTGGCTTACTGCGTTAAAGGTATTCTTTATCTTCATACTACGTTAGCTAGTTAGGAAATAAGTGTAATAAACTAATAGCTTCGAACCCGAATAGGACGAGAAAAAGCTATAAGCCCGTAATCATGTAAGTACGATACGTATATTAAAAAGTGATATCTGTTTTTTTTTTACGTTGATTTATATATATACTTATAAGGCAAGGTCGGTTAATGCGTAGCGGATATGTTCGGACTTTTTCTCGTATTACTCGATTATTAGCTTTTTTTTCTAGCAACCGATAGCAAGCTATTTATCGAGGGTTTCGGGATTAAAATTACAAACGTTAACCTAGGTTACCTTTCGAAGGTTGAAATAAATAAATTAAATAGATATAACTAAAAACTCTTAAACTTTATAGGTTAAGGTTTAATATCGCCGTTGATAAGTATATCGTAAGATATAATAGAAAGTTGCTTCATAATACTACGATCCTAAATAAAGTTGAAAGCACGAAGTTTAAAGCTCAGGTTGCGGCTTATCGAAGGTTATTTTTAATATAAACAGGCTATTTTTTAGGTAAGGGCGAAGGTCTTATTAACGTCCAATGAGCAAATAGAAGAAAAGTCTAGAAGAAAGGCAATAATTTATTATATGCAACATAAAAAATTATTACTTTCCTTGTAAATAAATATAAGACCATTTAAAATGTTCCGTAGCATATATTTATCGATAACCTTTCCTTTTCGTTATACCTGCTTGTCCAGTTACGCGAAAAAGGTCTGGCAGTAACAGGTACTGGCCGAAAGAAAAGGGGAATAACGAAGGAACTTTCGCCAATTTTTATACCTATATAACAATTATACCTTGATATCTGCCAAATACTTATATTTCACTAATATATTTATATATACATTATATATTATCCCAAGTTATTTATATTATCCCAAGTTCTTATTATTATTCCAAAGTTACTTTATACTACATTTAAGCATATTAATTAATATATTTCCAGTTATTATGTTGTCATCCAAGAAGCGTACTATATAGGGTAAGGACCGAAGCTCCAAAAAGTTAAAATTTCGAAGTCCGGAAAGCTTATATAATTACCTAATATACCTATATAGGAAAACGATAATATGGTATAATCTTTTAGAAAAATACATATGTTCTCACAATAGCTCGATCAAAACGAATATAAAGCGTAACTTCTTTTACAAGATTAGGGATAGAATTATTAGCTCCGGTGGGTCTGCGGCCATTAACCAACCAGCTACCGACTTACATACTAGTACAAATAACCATCTGGCAGCATTAGAGAACCCCAGATAGAAATAATTTAGTATATTTACTTCTTGGAATTTATTTTGCGACTGGTTAGCGATTACCTTATTTAGCATATAGCTATCCTTTTTTTCACAATTTTTCCATTTTTATTATAGAGAATGACGTGAAAGCTATTAAAAGTAAAATACGTAAATTACACGACGATTTTAATTTACTTGCAGGAAAGAATATAAATTTGAATCCTAGCGACGAACGATCGGTTACGATATAAGTGCATATAGGAAAACCTGTTATAAAGCTTTAATAAGAAGATTACGTTCCTTAAAATTATGAATTACTTGCGTACGTAGCCGGAACGTATTCCGATAACCGTTAGTTGAACGTTTAGATAACGGACGTAGTATAATATTAACGCCTTAGGGCTGAAAATAAGGGAGATTTAAACCTTTTAATAACGAATAAATTTTGAAGATTATCCGCTAATAAAATAAGCAATATTCGGAATTCCTCCGGCAGATAGCCGAATAATAGGCGATTGTACAGGCCGAAAAGGTAAAGCTTTATAAGTTATTCGTTACGTTGGCGCAGAATCCTAAAGGCGATAAAAGAGTACCGCATTATAATTGCCCGAAGTTTATTAAGAGGACGTCGATTAAAGAGAAAAAAGATTAGATAAAAGCCGTAACCGAGGCTTACGCCGAGCAGCCAGAACGAAATGTAATTATTTATATCCAGTAAGCTATAGGTTAAGTGGACGTTTTTATTGTAAGCGCTTAGCAATTATACCGCGTTACGTGTAACAATTTCGATTACTAAAAAAAGTTAAAAATAAAAGATTTATGGACTTTTATTAGGAAAAGTTATTCGAACTTTACGTTTTTCGACCGAAAATATTAGAAGCAGTTTATGGATTTACGATAAGGAACGGATTAATTGCTGCTGAACTTTTATATTAAATAAAGGCTTTTAGTTTATAAAATACAGCTTACAGACGTTTTAAGCCCGGAAAATAACCGATATAAAAAGCATTTTGTATTTAATTGTTTTTACAAATTATTATTAAGGTTACAAAATACCTTATTACGTAAAGATGTTAAATTGAACCGAATTAGTAATATAGTAAATAAAGTAAAACGTTATAAAAACGTTTGGAAAAAGGCGAATAAAAACCGATCGTTTTCCGTTAAAAGAATTAATAGCAATAAGCGGTTTTATTTTAACGCTTTTTAAAAAAGGGCTTTTAAAAGAAAAAACCGATTAAAGGTATTGCAAAAGAATAATAAAGAATAAAGTTGCTTTTATATTCGGAATTCGAATAATTATCGATTTAACTACGACCGAAATAAGTCCGCGCGGTTTAATATCTTTAATTTTTATAAGGGTTTCCCGAAATGCTTTAACTGTAAAAAGTTAAGTTATAAGGCCGCCGATTGCGAATTAAAAAGGAATATTAGAACTTTACGGTCCCGACGTTACGGAAACTAATTTCCAAAGGCGGTATAGAACGTTACGGTATATAATAACGATAAATCGGATTATTCCTTAAAGGTAGTTTTAGAAAAGAAACCGAAATAAGTATATACGTTTAATCCATTTGGGCAAAAAATTACAAAACGGTCGCAATAAAACCACTTTTTAAAGGAAAGGTATTTATTAAAAAAAGTACGGAAAATGTAATAATATAAATGGATATGGATATTAGGGCGTAAGTTAATATAATAAGTAAGAAGTTAGCAAGAAAGTTTAAATTTCGATTTGTTTCCGTATATATTCCGGGCCTTATCGGCGCCAACAACGTATATATCAAATATTATAGGGCTTATAAAATCCTTGTTTATATAACAGATAATAACGGGAACAAACGAGAATTTAGGCAGATATATTTCGCGATACGTTGCGACCGAAAGGCGCCCGATTTCCTATTATTTCGACCTGGAATAGGCAGATTAAGGATTTTATTAAATACAGTTACGTATTAATGGATAAATGGACCGTTATAAGAGGTCGACGCGCAGGAAATCGCAAATTTAGCTTTTTCCGGTAAGTAGGTTTATATTGCCAACTTGATAAGGTTAGCCAATAAGTTAAATATCCCGGAATTCGGGGAATAATTAAATTAAGGGATGACGGAACTTTTAATTTGCTTAAAGGATTTCTGGCGAATATATTTTAAAAAGGTTGCGGGAAAGATCCTTTAGCTGCTAGGAACGGAGCATCTAATAAATTTAATCCCTAGCAAATCTCCTTTATTTAGACCTATTTACCCCGTTTCAAAAACGTAACGAAAAGCGTTCAAAAAGTACATACAGGAAAACCTAAAGATAAAAAAGATACGTTATTTAAAAGCGGACGCGGAAGTATTTATGTTATTTATATTTAAAAAGGATGGTAGTTTCCAATTGTACGTCGACTATAAGAAATTAAATCGGGTTACGATAAAGAACCGGTACCCTTTATCCTAAATATTAAAGGTTATGGACCGTTTAAGGAGTGTTAAGGTATTTTCGAAAATCGACCTTAAGGATACGTATTATCGTATTCGGATCAGGAAGGGCGATAAGTAAAAAACTGCCTTCCGAATGCGTTACGGCCAGTTCGAATATACGGTTATGTCGTTTAGCCTTATTAACGTGTCAGTTACGTTTTAAAGTTATATATATAAAGTATTAGCTGGGCTAATAGATCATATATATATAATATATTTAGGCGATATCGTTATTTATTCGAATAACGAAAAGAAATATACGAAGTATTTTTAACTGGTTTACGAACGGTTGTTACAGTATTAACTGTTCGTAAAAGCTTTTAAATGCGAATTTTTAAGAAAAAGATAAAGTTCTAAGGATTCGTAATTAATACCGAAAGCTTGGAAATGGACCGCCGACGGGTTAATGCCATTAAAGCATAGCTAAAACCGGAATTAATCCGAAATATCTAAGTTTTCTTAGGGTTCGCAAATTTTTATAAGAAGTTTATCGCATATTATTCGCGTATTATGGAACTTATTACAAAACTTTTTAAAAAATGTATAAGGTAAAAAGGTAAAATTTATTGGCCCGAAAAGATACAAAAGGTATTCCGGAACCTAAAAAACGCCTTCCAGTTTGCGACTATACTCCGATACTGGGATAACGTTAAGGATACCAGGGTCGAAATAAACGCTTTTGTAAAAGTTATATCGGAAATACTTTTACAAAAGCATAAAAAGAAACAGCGCTTAATTGCATACTTGGCGCGGAAGTTTAACCTTAATAAAGGAATGATAGATTACAAAGTAGCAGAAGTTACTAGCGATCGTGGAAAGTTTAAAGCATTAATACTAATATTTTGAAAGAACGGAAAAAATTTTTTTAATACTTATCGATTATATGGCGTTAAAGAACGTCGTAAAAGTACAAGCCTATAACCTAAAGAGAAAATTAGCCCGATAGATTTACCGCGTTTTACAGTTCGATTTCGAGATCCAATATCGATTAAATATTACCAATCTAGCAGATGGACTTTTTCAACGCTTAAATTATATATCCGGGGAAATTAAGTACGGAAATCCAATTTTTACGTTATTTAAAAAGCTTAAACTTACGGACTGTATACCGGAAAGCATACGGAAAGTAATCGCAAATATATAACGCGATTCGGAAAATTATAAAAAGGTCAAGAACTTTATAAAAGCGGCTTTAAATTTGCTTACAGTAAAGTTTCCAGATAAATTCCAAGTAACCAAAGCTTAAGTAATTATTATTCGCGTAAAGAAATGGGAAAAACTTTCGCTATACGATCGCAGGAAACTTTCGAAAAAAAAGAAAAGGTAAAAAATTATGTATTTATCAAACTTACTGCTTACGTACAGCAATATAAGCGCAAATCGTAGTGGTAATAAAATTAGAGGCTAAATAATAGCAGTCGTAAGCTACTATTATATTACGATCGAATTCTGAAAAATTTAGAAAAAACGAAATTAATGCTAAAGATATTATTTATAAGCAGTACGTTTTACGTTTTTTAGCGGAGAAATTAACTAAGAACGAAACGGCATTTTAGCCGAAAATTTCCCGATAGTTTTACAATTAAGTTCGAAGGCTGTAAATTGAGGATTTGGATATTATAGAATTAATACGAATAACCAAACCCCAAGCCGGAATAAAAGGGGAATATATTTTAAACATAAATAAGATTTTATATTATCGGGATAAATTCGTAATCTCGTCGTCAAGTACTTTACGGAAATAGCTAATTAATCAGTATTAGTATAATACAAGGGCGAGATATATAAAATATGTCCACATATTAAAACTGATAATTAAAAAGTTTCATTAAAGAAATATGGCAAGTAATATCTAAAAATATATTAAATAATATTCGAACTACTAAGGGATAATAAAGCTACGCTATAAGCTATACGGGTAATTATAATCCTTATTATTACTTAAGTAACCTTTTTAAAAAATTGCCTTAAATTTTATTATAAGGCTCCTTAAAAGCCTGGGCTTAAATAAGTTAAAGTACGACGCGATTCTAGTAATTATCGATCGCTTTACGAAGTTAGACTTATTTATTTTTACGGTTAAAACCTTAACCGTAACCGAACTAACCCGATTGTTTGACGATAACGTAAATTAAAAGTTCAGAACGCCAGTTGGAATTGTTAGCGATAAAAACAAGCTGTTAATTAATTAATTTTAAGCAGAATTTTGTAACGAACAGAAGATTAAACGGCGGATAGGGACCGGATATTACCTGCAAATTGATAAATAAATTAAGCGCATTTATTAGGTACTAGGATATTACGTTATAATTACGTAAACGACTACCAGGATAACTGGATAAAGTTATTACAGAACGGAAAATTCGCGTATAATAATGCTCGAAATGCATTTACCGGCCGCTTTCCGTTTAAGGCTTTATATAAATATTACCCAAGAATGGTAAAATATTTTTTACAGCAATTTAAAGGGCAAATGCAAAGGGTAAAGAAACGATTCGATAAGATTGCGGCCATCCGTCGAAAGATGCATAAGTATTGGAAAAAAGCGGCAGCAGCTTAGAAGAAGTATTACGATTAGCGCTATATATCTATAGAATTTCAACCGGGGTAATAGGAAGGCCAGCGACGAACAGATTTAGGTTTAAAAATAAAAAGTTGGTATTTATTTACGTCCGGGTAGCGATTAAGATATAAATGGGTTTTTAGGCGTAGAGGGTAATTTTGCCTACTAAGTATCCTTGTTGGAATCGTAATATAATTGGAAATTAAGCGACGTCCAGTTAATATTATTAAACTTGATAGAGAAATAGAAAGAATAAGTAATAAAGGATATCGTCAGTTTTAAAAACGATCGAGGGTAGCATAAATATTTTATTAAATAGGAAGGCTGGCCCGTTAAGTATAATACGTAAAAATTTTAAAAGCATTTTAAGTACGTGCCGAAAATACCGTAGCATTATAAAAAGAAGATTAAACGGGTATATAGAAAATGGGATAACTTAAAATATGTAAAGGTATAGCAACCTAACGGGAGAACGGTTGCAGGGTAATTATAAAAACGTAAGAAATAATTTTAAATAATATTAAAGCATTAAATTTAAACATTAATTATATAATTACTTTTGAGCTTTTAATAAATAGTTCCTATCGTATACAGGTCGAAAACAAACCGATTAAACATTATTAAATATATATATTAAACCAAAAATCTAAATAAAGGCAAATACGAAAAATTAAATTACAAACCTTTCGCGGATAAGTTAAAAATCGAACGGAAATTAATAAACGACGTAAAGAATATCGAACCTTTATTTCGAAACCAAATTTCGCGCTTAACTATTAAGCCCTACCTTAATTAACGTTTTTTATTAAACGTATTGTAAAAATTTAACGTTAAGATATAAAAGACGGATCGGAAAATATACGACGGCAGCGTACGAATACGCTTGTTAATTTTAGTAAAAGTAAAATTTTGAAAAGAATTTGGGAACGTTTTATTCTTTCTTTAAAGCCGGATATAAGTAATCTGAGTATAATCGGTTAAAGGTTGGAAAAAGAACGCCATTTCAAAAGCGCTTAAGGTATCAAGATTTAATAACAGCTTTTTCCGGCAAGGGATTGTTAAAATCGTAATTTTCCAAAAAAAGCAAAGCTTTGTTAAGGCGTCGAAAAACAGGCGAAGTATTTTGTAACCAGAAAACGTAACGGCATAACGTTTATCAAAAATCTCCTAACTTATAAATGTACTATAAAATTGCGCCTATTTAGAAATTAATTATAAAGCGGTAATAAAAAAGCAGGAAATTTATAAAGATAGGTTAAGTTTGCAAACTTAAATAAACGACGTTGAAATTACGTTTCCGTAACTATAACGGATATTCGGAAATCGTTTTCCGATATAATAAAAAAGAGATATTTTTTCGTAATAATTAGCTTAAAGACAAACTTAACTTTCCGAAGGATATGAAGACGGTGACCGACTGCAAGTATATCATCGCGCTTATATAATATATTATCAGTACGATATTTCTTAAGATCAGCGATTAATCCCTAGTTTTCGACGGCGAAATTGGAAATAAACTGGGTCGTACCTTTAAAATAATCGGAATCTGGACGAAAATCAGCTAACGTTATTAATAACGTTAGAAATAAGCACTTACGGTACGGGATGTCTTATGGTGATAACTGGCGACGACATAGTTAAAAGCGCTCGAAGCCTGGACGTAGGTAACGCAGTAATCGAAATAGCATTGCGTTATACAAATACAATACGGCTTATTGCCGCTCGTCGAACGAACAGGATCCGGATTACCGTCAGCGTTAAGGATCTGACGTTAAAAGAAGTCCCACTTGGTATCCGTGTTAAAGTACCAGCGTTTGTAAAAAGCTTCGCAAGTAATCACTATGATGGGCGGAGACCAGACGGAGAATAGAAAACGGAAATGGAATGTTAGGAAAAGGTAAAAATACGGTGGGACTAAGAAACGGATTGGGATTATACCTGGGCGGATACACAAAACAAGTACGTAGCAGTAACTACGGCAACCCCACAACACAACACGGCACCATTACATGGAAGTACAATCGGAAAACCAGCGCAACCTTTACGCATTCTAACTTACGTTAAGCATAAACAATAACGCTGTTAGGGACTAACAGGTTAAAAAAGGGGGAATAATTATAAGAACATAGCCCCGATAGGTCTGCGGCTAGTAACCAACCAGCCACCCACCTACATACTAGTATAAATAACTATTTGGAAGCACTAGAGAACGCCAGATAAAAGTAACCTAATACACTAACTTCTTGGAATTCATTTTGCGACTGGTTGGCGATTACCTTACTCAGCACACAGCTATCCCTTATCTTACAGCTATTTTTATATATCTACGGGATATAAACGGTTAACGTTTATAGAAAATATTAACTTGCCGTTATATTAGTTAACGTCCCACACATATAAGCGAGCCACACATATGAGCGAGCCGCTTTTTGGCACTCCGCAACAACAAATTCAAATAACTCAACAACAATATATCACATTAATACAAATCAATCGGATTCTTTTTGGCTAGATGTATTTACAACTTCTTTACAAGTACGCGCATTATGCCCGGGCTTGCCGCAGACGCTACATTTCCGTTCCTTCGTCTTAACCCCTTTGCGACGACCCCCCCCTCCCCTTCCCAGCTGCTGTTAGCTGCATTTTTTCACCACCTTTTTTTGGGCCAGAAGACCTTGTCCTTTTGGTATAGTAAGTGTTCTTCCTTTTTGAAGACGTTTATTTTTGGTCCTGCGGCGGTTGCTTAAGATATGATTCGTTTCGCGCAATTAGACGTTTTTATCCAGAAAAAAAGCAGTTTTATACAAAAGGATATATAACCTTTTGTTACGAGATTAACCGATTGAAGTATTTTTGTTAGCGAGCTACCCTAATAGTTTTTAGTCCTTTTTTGCAAGTATCGTCTTTATTTTGTTACTTTACGAATATTTTTAAGAGTTTTCGTAGAGGATAAAATGGAACCAGCGGAGGTTAACGGGGAGACGGTCGGCTTAGACATAATAGGAGGAACTTCTAATTTGGAAAGAACGTTATTGGGATCGAATAAAACAAGACCAGCTTTCGCAAATCCAGATTTGATGTTATCGGACGTTATGAGAGCTTGGAACGCGTCGTAGAGGCCGGCGAGAAAATCGTCTTTGGCAATATTGGTATGATAGCGTCGTATTATGTTTTCGATATACCGCAAATAAGCGCGTTTCAAAATAGAAAAACAAGATATATTAAAAGGTTAAAGCCGATACGAACAATGCGCGGGCATATAAAGCGTAATAATGTTATTGTAGGCGTAATATTCTTCGAATTCCAGCGAATAATAGTTTTTATGGCCGTCGAAGGTAAGCAAACGTTTCGAAGTTTTCGTACGCGTCCGAATAGGCTTATTAAAATGCTAGATCCATTCGAAACTTAATTTATTTGTTTTCCAGCTATTATTACTTAATGTAATTTTTTAATCGGCTGCTGGCAGTAAGTTATCGCAGTATTTAGCCTTAAAGTAATTTTTTCTTGTCATAATAATAAATAAACAGTAGAGCTTAATGTTGGAAATTAATAACCTGTATATTATAATTTATTCTTTATTTTCTTATTGCGTTTGTTTAAATTTTTTATGTTTTTCGGCATTAGTAATTACTATGCCCGTTATTATAAAAAGCTTTATCAAAAATCCAGTCTCGTCGAAGTTATAAATATCCTTTTTTTATAATGCTGTATTTCGCAATTTTGGCTCGAATAAGCTCGAACTACTTGCGAAACGTTTCTGGATTTTCGTATAAAACCCGTTAATAATCGATTTTCCGATTTAAACGCGTTTAAAGGTTTTTTTGCCGTTTAACAAAGTTCGACGCCCAGTTAATTCTAACGCGTTCTGTAACGCGCTGGGCCAATAATATATTGGCTCTATCTTTAACGTGCTGAACCCGGACAGGAATCGTTCGCGTATTTAGATTAAGGATTTGGTCGAAAATCGATTCTTTTTCGGTCGGCGTCAATTTCTGCAAAGGAGGGATAATATCGGCTCGGGCGCGTCGGCCATGATATCGGGTTTTCAAAGTAGATTCGGGGACTTTATAGATAGAATATAGCTTTTTGAAGCTAAGTTTCGGGTTTCGTCTTTTAGCCTGAATGGCTAAGTTTATTCAAGCTTCTTTTGTTAAACGTTCCATGTTGTTGGTGTTGAGAAATGGACGATTGAAGATAGGAAGCTGGAATAGCTAGAAAAGCGGCTCGCTTATATGTGTTGCTCGCTTATATGTGTGGGACGTTAACGGAATATTAAAGTAACGAAAAAACTGGATATTTGTGGCAAACTTTTATAATTGTTTAAAATAAAACTTACTTACGTTCCGAAAATATTATTATTTTCATCCAAATAATCGGCCAGGGCGTACCTTCACAAATCTTAGTCCTTATTTTAAAAGGTAGACGAAAAATTTTATATAGCAAATCCAGACTAATTCTTAGGAAGGCTTAAAAGGCGATTAATACCGGGAACCCGAAATATATGTAGTTTGTCGCCCAAACCAGAATCCCGACAGATAAAGGTTTAATGGGATATTTGATTAATATTTTATTCGTTTAATTAAAACGTTTAGTATTAATATTTAATATTTATACCACCTTAAATCGTGCCCAGTTGTTACTCCAGCTGTACCGAAAAACGTAAGAAAAATTAGGATTTAATAATCCGCCTACCCGAATAGTAATCCTTAAAATGCTTACCTAAACTAGATATTATACTTGCGGATTATAAATTGCTTTATTGAATTGGGACGGGGAGACTCAGTTCCGATCAGAGCATCATTAATAAGCGGGTCGCGATAGAATAGCCGAGTACAGCGGTAATAAAGCCAAACAAAAACACTGTATTTGTGTCCGTGTTAAACGAGACTCTAGAATAAATATAAGTGTATATGGTGAGTAGCTAATGATGAACTATAAACGATGATGAACATGTCTCGGGGTTGCGCTCGGCGAAAGAGCTCCTAGAAATACATATATGGAGTTGATTAACTGATCAGCCAAGCTATACCCCCTGGCCCGGCACCTTGTACTATTTCAACCCTTCTTTTTCGAAATAAGATTGTCCTTAATTTATTTTAAGAAATAAATGAAAATATAACGTAACTAACCCCTACCGTTATAAACTATATATTAAACCTATTAATTAATATAATTAATGCTTACGCGGTTTATCTTTTATTATTTTTAACTTAAAACTTCGTTTTCGACGTCTAGCTAGATCCTTTCGCTGCTTGGCCCTTTCTTACTTTTTTAAGCCTTGTCCTCTAGTTTCTCTGTACTAATCAAAGACTTGTACCTAACCTAGCTTGGCTATCTTTATGGAAAATATGGTTCAGGTTTTTGCCCGATATCCTCGAATGTATTTTTTACTTACTTGTACAGCGTAATATATTAACCTTATCCTATTTTTATTGCTCGTTGTTTATCAACTTTTGGTCGGGGCTTATATTTTATTTCGAATAGTAATTTCGTAAGTATCAAATCAGGACGTATAGCTTTAGATGCCGATAGGCCAGTTTAAATTAATAGGGAAACAGGTTTTAATATCGGAAATGGTTATACGGATAATTAATAAAATTAATTAGGACGTTATTTTAGTTAGCGTTTTTTACCATGGAATGGTCGGGCAGATTAATTAAAATTTAGTTTATATATTTTCCTTAGTTAATAAAAACGGTAAGTTTTTAGGTTAATCTTTTACGTTTTTTTAACGTATTATGTTTTTAATCCTAGGCCCAGAAATGCTTTAATCAGGTCGGTAATATTATTCTTTACTCGATATTCGCTAAATTTTATCCCGTTAATTATAATTCTATTCCCTTATTTTGTAGAGTTACGGGTAATAACATAAAAGATATAAGCAGTCCATAATTCGCAAGTATAATATTTGGTTTAGGTAAGCATTTTAACGATTACTATACGGGCAGGCGGATTATCAAATCCTGATTTTCTTTACGCTTTTTGATATAGTTAAAATAATAACTAGGTACGATTTTCAGTAGCATAAATGTCGAATATTAATACCAAACGCTTTAATCGGTCGTATAATATACTAATCCAGTACGCTATTAAACCTTTATTAGTCGGAATTTTGGTTTAGGCGATAAACTATATATATTTCAGGTTATTATTATTAATCGCTTTCTAGGTTTTACTAAGAATTGGTCTGGATTTGCTATGTAAAATTATTCGTTTAATTTTTGGAATAACGGCGATAACTTTTAAAGGTACGTCCTGGGCGATTATCTCGATAAAAGTAATAACATTTTCGGACCGTAAGTAGATTTTATCCTGAACGATTATAAAGGTTTGTTATAAATATTTATCCATTTCGTTACATTACGGTTTTTTTAACCAATATGATAACAGGTTAGTATTTTTCTATAAACGTTAACTATTAATATCCGTTAGGTATATAGGAATAAACCGATCAAAACGAATTTAAGGCGCAACTTCTTTTACAGAGTAAAGGGTAAAATTATTATTATGCATCTTTTAAAGGAATTGTACTATATTTTTTTTTCCTATATAAGTATATTAGCCGATTATGCAAGCTTTGCAAAATCCGAAGTATTTAACTTTTTAAAGCCTTCGCTTTTATTTTAAATAGTACGTTTCTTAAATTACAACATAATAACTAAGAATGTATTAATTAATATGTTTAAATCTAATATTAGATAATTTGGAGATAATAGTAATAATTAGAAATAATGTATAGTATGTATATATAGGTATATTGGTGTAAATATAGGTACTTTGCAGGTATTAAGGTATAATTGTTATATTAGTGCAGGAATTTGCCAAAATCCGGCAGTAATTTGTACGTTTAACTAATTAACTGCATTTAAGGTTAATGCAGCGAATTTTTACAGATAAAACGTATGCGCCGAGAAATTCCCAGAAAATTTTATCCGAAGTTATATGGGAAGGTGCCCTCGTCGTCGCTTTTTTTAATCAGGTATATGCATTCGTTTTCGTACCTTTACTTCTTTTGTAGCTTTTTTGCAATATTACTTCAACTTTTTCCTTTAGACCTAACATATATCTAAATATAGACATAATTATTCCTATTATATTAATTAATACCATTATAAGTTCTCGTCCGCTATTTAATGAACGTAGTTCTTAAAGTTTTCCAGGAGGTGCAGACCTAGATAATTTTGTCCATGTTATAAAAAATCGTCTATTAAGAAAAAGTCCGATCCAAATAATAAGCTTTTAAATCCTGGTATTAAAAAGCTTGTCGATTCTAGGGTCGAGGTAAATATTATTAAGCTGAACCAAATTCTTAATTATCGTCGTAGAATCTTGGCGGTATTAAACTTGTCCATATTTTCCAAATTATTAACTCGTCGTATCGATAAATTCTTAGGCAGTATTCGGGATTTAAAACCTTTATATAATCCTGATAACGTTCGTAAATCACAAAACTTAATATATCGTTAAGCATTTATTCTTAACTTTATTCCTACCTTTTAACACCGATTTCGCAGCATAAGTCTTGATTAAGATAGTTTGTTACTAGAAATACTGGTTATGGGTAATTTACTGTTTTTAAGATTTTAACCAGCTCGATATGTACTGCTATTAACAAAGGTTACTGAAACATTTCCAAAGCTTAATTTAATCCTTGGTATGGTTAAATAAATAATCGATGGTCGGCGATTAGTAACGCCTGTACCTGTTCCAATTAACCTGCCGATACCTAATAGCAGTTCTGTCGACAGGTTTTTATTAACGGCTTAGACAATCCCAGTACGTCCGGCAAATCCTCGGGTTACTAATTAGGTCCTTAGGCTATATACCAACATCAGAACGTTACGTTTTCGCCGTATTTTCTTAATAATAATTAGGACGTAGCCAAATTTTAGAATAATAATAACGTTATTAAATATATTAGTTTTAAGTATATCGAAGTAAGTACTTAAGCTTTTCCGTAATATCATTAATAAAATCTGTTAAT
This sequence comes from Monosporascus sp. mg162, assembly GCA_004155945.1. Taxonomy (NCBI): domain Eukaryota; kingdom Fungi; phylum Ascomycota; class Sordariomycetes; order Xylariales; genus Monosporascus; species Monosporascus sp. mg162. Next base: position 50,752 of record QJNY01000337.1, read on the forward strand.
TAGTATAAATGTTCGGGGTTATATTTATTAACGTTATCGGTAATCCAGTTACTGGTCGGTACTTATAATGGCAAATCGAAGGTAAGAACTTTTAGGCAGCCGTAAATACCTAGTTTAATATAATCAAGTATTTCGAGTTAGTAAAAAACTTAATGGTTTATTTAATATACGTCGAAATTTATCGGGCCAGTTTTTCAAGTTATTTTATGGCTACTTTTATTAAGGATTTTAAATACGTTATTAATTTGTTTATTTAGGCATTCGGTATACGTAACCTAATACCTTATAAGCTTTGCAAAAGACGATATGTAATATCGGAACATTTTGATTAATGCGGAATGTACCTACTTTTTAGATACTGGTCGGATTTTAGCTTTTTTAACGGGGCTTATAATAACTATATCGGGTTTATCCAAAAGCATAATTATATTTTCCGGAACGAACGGTTTAAAGTAATTAAGGCCAGTTTTTTACGATCGCCAGGAATTAAAAAAGATATTCGTATAAAGCTTTGTTCTATTATTAAAATATTCGATAAAAAGTAGCTTCGAAATAAAATGGAAAAATATAGTATTAATTCCCGGTTCCGGGTAAGTATAACCGGACGCATTAATTATAAATAAAGCATAATGGTTATCGTATAAGGTATCGGTAGGCAGGATAAACAAAGAATTCGAATGAATTTATAAAAACTTAAAAAACTTAAAAAATTTTAAAAGAATTATTATATTTTAATTTTTCGTAATTAATTACGTTAATTTCCTCCGTTTTCCTAATCGTATCGTTTTTATCGTATCGCTGTTATCCATAACTATATAACCTTCAAGTCGGTCATTTAGTATCTGCACCTTAATATTTGTTTTTATAGGTTTTAAAGCTTTAAGCTGCCAGTCTTCAGGTAGTTCGATATTCCCAGCTTTCGAAATATCCGATACCGTATTGTCAGGTTAATTAAAGAATAATCTCGTCCCATCGTCTTCTTGTAAATTAATCGATTCCTAATATTTTTCTTTATTTTTTAGAAATTATTTTAATTTATTAATAAAAAAAGTACCTTATAACTTTATCTTATTAAGTTCTTTCAAATATTAAATCTTTAAATTAATAATATTACTGATTAAATACTAGGCTAATTTGACAGTAGTTAAACTTTATATTTTTAAATATATTTATATATTATAATATCTTATATAATAATACTAATTCGTTTATTTTTAAAAATTTATTTTTTTATTTTATTTTTATCCCTTTTATTCGCTAATCTAGCTGCTTTACGGTGCTACTTAACGATTACTTTGATAACCTTGGTTACATTTTCAAGTTTCCTTTTTAAAAGCCGAATCTTTTACGCAATCAAATCTTTTTTCGAAGTATCTAGAGCTCAAATTATAATTTTCCATATCGGCAGGAGTATTTCGATCGGTCAAAGTGGTTTCTATCCGTACAGCAATTTATAAGGGATAAGGCCATAACTTTTTACAATGGTATTTTCGGCGAAGACCATCTTGGGCAAAGGCTTAACCCATCCTTTGCGAGTCCCATTTATCGCCTTAATCCAGACTTTAACGACCGGGACGTATTCTTTTTTAACCAGGCCTTATCGCCAGGCTATATATACAGCACCGACTTTCCTCTTATTCCTTAATACGTCGCTAGCTTTAATAACCTTATCCTTATTTTTAAACCTTCCGTCAATTTTAATCTTAATCGGGATACCATGTCGATTAAAAACGTACTTATTTAAAAACTTTTTAATTATTAATAATATAATTAATCGCAAAACTTTAAGTTTTAAATAATCGGATAATTCGTACCTAACTTCGGCTGTAACTTTATAATTATTGTTATTAAGCATAAACTAAACATCGATTACCCAAATAACAGTTATATTAATCGGCTGCGAAAATCCATAACCTTTTTTAAAACGTTAATCGACTGCTTTCTGGAATTTAACATACGTAAACATTACTTCTCGAAAATAACCAAACATGCCATACCAATAATATAAAGCTGCTATGCAACAATAAGTCGAATTTCGGCCCTTATAACTACAATCCTTATAACATTACCTAATTACCGCAAAATAGTTTTGCTTGGTATTAACCATTCGCCGGCTGCCGTACTTCTTATTTACCTTACTCCACAAAATACCGTCATGAACGAAATAATTTAATATCTCAAATTTAAAAACATTTCTTTTTTTCCTTAAAGCATTATCGCACCGATTAAAAAGATTTAATATCGTTAAGAACTTAACGTCCTTTTATAATTCCTTAAACCAATTTCCGATAAAAGGTCCTTATAGCCGATCCGTATTAATAAATATAAAAACTATACCCATTAAATAAGGCGAAACCGAATAACATTAAGCTAAATATTAATAAAGTTATTAACTTTTCCTTCTTATTAATCGTTTAACGCATTAAAAGTTTTAAGTAACTTTCGGAACAAACCGTTCGTTATTATATTTTTTCTTACCGGGAATATGTTTAATCTCGAAATTAAATATTTTAATCCAAATAACGTAAGGAATAATTACAATACCTTATAAAAAGCTTAAAAAGTTATTAATCTAAATTACCAGCACCTTAACGTTAATTTCTAGTACGAATCGGACTTTATAAATATAATTCCGGAATTTCTTTAAAATCTTAAAAACAATTCGATATTCCAATTTCTTAACGTCGTAATTCAACTTAACACACTTTTAAGTACCACTTTTAAAACGCGCAAAATGCTCTATTCCATTAATTAATTACCCAGAAGTACCTCCAAAACCTTCTTTACTTATATTTATCCTTACAATAGTTTTTCCGGTATTAAGGTTATAATTTAAAATAATCAAAATCGGAATAATAATAATCGCTCTCTTAACGCTTTTCATTACGCAATCTTAATCGAGACCTTAAATAAAAAAATTAACTTTCCCGTAATAAACATATCAAAAGCTTTATTTTAATAGCGAGATACATAATAAATATTCGATAATAAAGGATAACACTTAAAAAAACTTTAACTTTCGAAATATTCTTATATAGCTAAATCTTTAAGATTTTTTCCACCGTAATTACACCTAGTCGCCGCTTATTCGTTCCGCAAATAAATCCGACTATAACGGTTATTTCCTAACATTACTAAACTCTTTTTATACTAATCGTCGTACTAACAAGCTCGTAGTTAAAAAAGGTTTTATCTATATTAACGATATGCTTATAAACGAATCGCCGAATTCCTGGAAAAAAAAAATTATCGTTATGTCTTATCTTTAAGCTTTTAACCCTAACGTTATTAATAAATAGCTGCGTTATCAGGCATCAAATTATCTAAAATTCTCCTAACTATACGGCAAAAACAAATTACAAATTTATTAAATCCTTAAAGCATAATAATATATCTTCAAAATTTTAATAATATCGCGAAAATAGTAAAATCTTTATTAGCTAAAACCAAAATAACCGAATCGTAACCTAAAAGAAATCCACCAAAACAATTAAAAACCATATAGCAAAAACCGGAAAAGATTCGTCGCAGTTATCCGGCATAAAGGCATTTCGCAAAGTAACAACATTTAATTTAATCGCAAAATTAATCAATCGGAAACCACCATCCTTTTTTTCGACTAAAAATTAGGCATTTTTATATACAGCATAAACCTATTCGAAAACACCTCGTTAAATACGTACTTTCAATACTTCGATCAATTATTTTTAATACTCGACGGCACTGTTATGCCCTTAACTTGCCATACTTTATAAAGAATTATTCGAATTTTATAATCTGGTACGATACTTAATTTAATTCTGCCACACTTTTTCCATTCTCAAGCTAAGGCGGCTTTTTTACGAAAAAGTATTTTCTTAAAAAAAGCTTTCTTTATGCAAGTAAACTTATTTCCCAATTATCAAGAACTTCGTCGGTACGTTCCTTAATAAATCGAGTTCCTCGGGGCATGGTAATAAATCTGGAAAACAAAGCAGCCAAAAATATACCAGGCTTATCGGGCTTTTCGCCATTCTAATCAATAACTTACTAAGCTTTTTCGAATTCCTTAGCTTTCTAATTCGGGTTTCCAAAGAGTACTAATTTATTAAAAGGTACATCGTCGACAGGAACTACTTTTTTCTACTTAAGTTTATATATTATATTAATATAAACGTTTCGATTATTATTAATCTTTTGTTATATCTCGTCCTACAATATTTCATATAAGGTATATGCCAATTCCTCGTCGCTAAACTAACTTAGAATTTTATCTCCAAGTTCCAACTTATTAGCAATAATTTCTTAAATAATTTTCGCATCCTAATCAACGCAAATATCATTAACCGAAAAAACATAAGGGTTTGTAACTTGCTTATCTGTCCCTTCGTTCGTAAGCGTACTTTCGCAAGTAAAGCGGCTTATTATTTTACCGGCTGCTTTTTTTCAGGCTTTTCGTTAATACGAATACCGCGCATAACACGTCCTGCAGGAACTAAAAAGATACTAACCTCGGACCCCACCTAATACATGACCCTAGCAATGCATAAGACATTTATTAACAACAACAACTACCCTTATTACCTTTACTTTGCGATATCTCAACAACTCTTTAATTAATTGATTTCGGGTAAAGATAATTGATTTCGATCGTGAACGTAAAATACGTAACGTTAAGAATTTTGTTTCGAAAGGTGGTTCTAAGACCTTAGCGAACGGGGAATTCGAAATACCTTAATTAACCCTGTCGCGCAGCATCCATAGCACCAAATCGCGTTCCGAAGCCCAAAGTAACGCGCGCAAGCTTTCGGACGCGGAAAAGCAGAAGCTCGTTAACTGGATATTACTTGAAAAAGTATACGGTCGCGCCCCGACGAAGAAACAAATCCGTCAAATGGCCGAAGCCCTACTAAGCCCGGAAAGAGCCATCGGGAAGCACTGGATTAATCGCTTCATCGGACGCCACGACAAAATACATACGAAGAAAGGACGAGTTATGCCTCGAAAACGCCTCGAAATACGCGATCGCAACGAAATCCACGAATTCTTCCCCCTTATAGCCCAAATCCGAACCAAATACAACATCCAGCCTACGAACGAATATAATATAAATAAAATGGGCGTTCAAAAAGGAAAACAAACTGATAAAACGGTCGTAAGAAGTTCGGAAACAACCTATACGAAGCTTAGAAAATCGGAAATAACGTTATAAATCTTTATCATCGAATATATCGGCTTTATATACGGAAAAGGTACGGCCGCATACATCCTTAATAACCTTACCGTATAAAGCAGTAATATCCCGACGATATCGAAAAAGCTAAATATATATTAACTTCGAAAAGGTAAACTAATAACGCTATTACGTTAAAATGATTAAAATCCATTTTCCTTCCCGAAATTAAGCCACATTTCCATTATAAATAACGACTACTTATGCTAAATAACTATATTACTTACCTATGCCTTACTTTTATGTAGAAATATATAAAAATAAGATCGTTTTTATATATCTGCCACCTTATTCGAATATTAACCTTCAGCCACTTAACGTTTTCCTTTTTTTCGTCTTGAAAAAGGAATATCGCAAAACGCTGCACGAAGCCGGCGGAATCCTCGCAACTGCCCCCTAATATAAACGCCGCATGCTAAAAACATATCGTAAAGCCGCAAAGATCGCCTTTACCGATAAAACCATCAAAACTAGATAGCGTCATACCGGTATACTTCCTTTTAGGCCCGAAACAGTATTAAAAACCCCCGAAATAATACCCTAGCCGGCCCTTAAGCCGAAAACACCCCCGGAAAAAGTAATCACAACTCGTAACGAAATCCTCCATACTTTTTACAAAGCTAAGGAATTACGGAAAAATATACGAAAGGCCGTACGTAACTATACGAAGGCATCTCGCGATATACGGGGTATAGTAACTAAAGCGATTAAGGAACTTAATAATTTAAATACCGAAAATATAACGCTTCGTTACGAAAATCGCAACCTACGAACGAAACTCGAAAAATACGAACGTTCCAAACGCCAAACAGTTACTAAGCAGCTAAATAAAGTTTTTGCAAATTTGCCAGATATCAAGTCGGTTAAAAACAAAGCAACTAAACGTTTAAAGCTTATAAAAGCTGGCGATCAAGTTACAATTAATAATTATATTAAAAAGCAACCTGTTAAGAAACGGCAGCGTAATTTTAAATAGCCTAAAGAATTTCATTTTATTATAAAATACGTTATTACGTTATTAAACGACTTTTAAATGTGTAAGTTACTATCAATTTGTATATGTTTTGCCTATGCATTGCTAGGGTCATGCATTAGATGGGGTCCGAGGTTAATCTTTAACGGGCCAAACTTCAAGGTTCCTTTTATCACGTCCGGATCTATATTAAGCATCATCTTCGGTTTAACTATAAAGTTAAATACCAGGATTAATAACTACGTAACATAATAATCATTAACGACAAACAATAAAATAATAATTAATCGGCCAACTAACCAAACGAAAATATCAACTATACCTTCAAATAAAATCCTCTTTTAAAAATTAAAGCCTAAAAACGATACGCGGATCTGTCGCATAACCGGTCCATGTCGCTTAATGTACGACGCGATTATAACTTTTAATTCGGCTCCAATATCGATAACTCCATTAATAAAATCCTCGTTATTTCCGTAACTTACTTTAACTGCCAATCTAAACAAAGAAATAATATATTCAGCTGGATTACATTACTGGATCGATAAAAGTTTAGCTTCCTTTTAACTTTCTACTTTATAACCGATATCCATAATAAAAATCCTAACAAGTTTTTTTACTTCTAAAACTTTTAATCCTCGCATTTTAGCCTCGGTTATCTTAATCGTTTCCTTATTTTTGCAACTAAATACCTTTAAAATTTTAACGGCCATAAAATTCTTAAAAGCATTTCCGAAATTTGGGCAGACCTTAATCAATTCGGACCAAGTAATTTCAAACTTCCTTTTAAAGTTTTCTCAGATCTTTTTTTTCCAAAATTTAATTATATGCTTATCGATCAAGCCTTTATAAATGAAGGTATTTTCCGTTTAGGTCTTATCGTTTACCTAAAAGATATTAGCTTCCGTATAAAAGGTATTATCAATTTAAACGCCGACTTCCATATTATAAAACGATAATCCTTGTATATTAATTCGTCGTTATCAATCTCGTAGTCGGTTTTATTCCTTTTTACGCCTTTAAATTCCTTTTTTTCATCTTTAAAACGCTTAACTATTATAACACTAATAAATACAGTCGGCTGATCAAAGTCGTCGATCTCTAAGGCTTTAATTTCCTCTAAATACCGGATACCTTTGCTTTGGACGGGGTCACTCCATAACTATTCACGTAACGGTACCTCCTTATAAAATGGCTTTCCGTTATGAACGACGAAATGGGTTATATTAATTTCGGTTACTCTATTTTAATTAATATTGGGATCCTATCGATTTGGCTTTAAGATCGTAATATACTTCTAAGGTTTAGCTAAACCATTAATATCTAAGTCGGGGCTGTTTAATTAATTATTTATATCTTTAAAAATATCGTTTCGCCGATCAAAATACCGCATATTTTTCTTAAATCGGGTAATAAATGCTAGCAAACTATAAATCTATTTTAAAATCTTTTTCCAAATTGGAATTTGCTATTTAATTGCCTAACATTTTAACACTTAAAGGAATTAAATTATAGCTAGCGTTATTTTGTTTTCCGGGGATTTAAAGAAAATAATATATCTATCGTCGGCGAATGAAACTAATCTTATAATTTTCATATTAACGAAAAAACGGTACTTTTGCATAATATGCCCTAGCTTTAAACAGAACTAATAAGTACCTTAATTAAAGTTATTAAAACGTTTACTTTAACCTTAATTACCTTTACGGTAACTTCTTCGACTTTGGTATCCGCTTCGTCTACGGTAAGGGTTTAATTATATATAATTATCCGGTTAAAAATTAATGTATTAATCGATAGGTTAACATTACAATTATATGCCTAAAATATCTTTTATCCTGGCGAAGCGTAATACTGTAATATTCGGGTTGCCTTTCGGTTACGTATTTCTTTTATAAAAGCTTTTAAATTTTGGATTTGTCAATCTTATACGATCTTTAAGTGTTGTAACGTATTTGTATTTTTTAATACTTAATAAGTACGATTAGATAATTTTAATCGCAGTTAAAAGCTTTTTAATTGTTATTACTTAAGTTATTAAGTCGGGTAAAACCGGTTTTTTTTTAATTAATATTAAAGCGGATATTTCTTTACTATCGCTTACGTCTTTTATATTTAAATTATTCTGCTTTATTTAAGGCCTAATTTCTAATTAATATCGAAATATTTTCGTAATTACTTACGTACAGGTTTTCCAGCTTTATAAACGAATTGTTAAAAATCCTTTCGAAATAATTAACGGATAACCTTTCCAGTAAGCTTTTAATATATTCGTCCTTAGTAACTATTTTACCTTTTTGCTTAACTTTTTCCAAAATGTTTTTTACCTTAGTAATATGCTTTAAATAACATTTCTAAACATAATTAAAAATATCGCGTTAAGCATATTTCGTTAAAGTCTTAATCGATCTTTAACGGTTCGAATCTGCTCTATGTTCTACAGCTTAAAAACTTTTAAAATACCCTTAAACGTTTCGTTTTATTAAGTTATATTATCAAATACAGCTTTAATACGGTCTTTTATACAGGGGCTGTCGATCTAGGAAAATAATTCGGCGATTATCTCAAACCTTTTAAGCGTATACCTTATAAATAATCTATTAATTTCTTTAAGTTAATCGGTAACTTTAATTCCTAAAGAGCGAAAATTCTAAAAAGCTGATAATTCCGGAAAAATTATAAAAAACGAAAACTTATTTATAATATCAATAAGGAAATCGTAATTAAATTAATTATTAAATCCAAAAGGTATAACGTACCGTATAAATACTTCCAGTTCTGTAAATAACTTTAAGTTCTAAGTTAGTATAATTTTTTATTTTTGCGGTATATTAACGACAATTCCTAGGTTCACTTAGCTAATCGTATTTTTGGTTAGCTTTAAAAATTTAATCGAACTGCTAATACTTTAAAATGTAATTTCGCTAAGCTTATTATCGTAAAGGTTCTTTATTAATCGGTATTAGGCGGTCGTATTTAAAATAAAACTTTAACTTTTTATAAAGCTAAAAAAGTTCGGTACTAATAATAATCCGTATTATAAATAAATTTAAGTAATAAGTTTAAAACGCTTTAATAAGATTTTAAAAAACCTATTAAACTTTATTTTAAATTAATTAATATTACTAATTTTTAAATTACTTAAATTTTAAAATGCTACTTTAAACGGAATATATTTAGGTATAAAGTAAATAACTATCCGCAATAATTATTTTAAATATGTTTTTCCTTTTTTTCGGACCTAAAAAGCAGCTAATTTCCTTTTATTATCCGTCCGAATAAACTTATTTTAATAATTGCTGTTTTATTAATTATCTAATCGCACCTTTTTTAATTTGTTAATTAATACTTTTACTGCTAACCTAAGCGTTATAATATTTAAGCTTAATAAAAAAAGAAAATCTTAAATAATACCGCTTAATAATAACCAAATAAAATATTACCCGATTAACACCAAAAAGATTTAAAATGTATCTTTTAACGTTTTTCTTTTAATTTTTGCATTATATTAAAAAACGTTATTTCTTTTTCGATACCTTTTTTTCGTATATAAAATAAATAACTTTACAGCCTTATTTCATTTTTTATTCATATTTGTTGTTTTATCTATATCGTTAATCTTATCGTTACTGTACTTATTTTAATTAATTTAAATCTTAATAGCTACGTTACCAGCGACGTAATTTTGGCTTTTTTAACTTTTATTAATTAAATTTTATATTTTATTTTATTACGTAATTTTTTTATTAATGCGTATAGTATTCCGAATCGTACAATTAATCCAGAATTTAAGTAATTAATTTATACTTTAAAACCGGTCGCTTATATGCGTTCGTATTTTTTTACCGTCGTCCGAATAAAACTGATTTCGTAATAAGGCCTTAATTTAACAACTTTTTTTATTAATCGTATAAAAGGTTGCATTTTTGTTATATTCGTAATTGTTAATTGTATACCGTTTAAATTATCGTATCCGTAACCATTATTATAATCTTATTCGAATTTAAATGCATTTAATTAAAACCTCGTCCCTTTTAATTCTTCCGATTTGTTAATCGGAAATTAAGGTCCGTCGGCAACTATCAAAAGCCAATATCCTTTCTTTGGCAGCCACTTGAATTAGGACGAAGAGACTTGATTCCGATTAAAGCATCATTGATAAACGGGTTACGATAAAATAGCCGAGTACAACGGTAATAAAGGCAAACAAAAACACTGTATTTGGGTCCGTGTTAAACCAGACTCTAAAATAAACATAAGTGTATATAGTAAGTAACTAATGATGAACGATAGACGCTGATGAACATGTCTCGGCGTTGCGCCCGGCGAAAGAGCTCCTAGAAATACACATGTGCAGCTGACTAACTGATCAGCCAAGCCATGCCCCCTGGCCCGGCACCCTGCGCCATTTCATTATATCTTTTATTTTATCTGCCGTAACCCTGCAAATTAAGGAAACAAAATCATAACCGATAAACCAAGATTTGGCGAATATCGAATAAAGAATAACATTACCGACATGATTAAAAGATACCTGGGCCTGAAACCAAAGAAGGAGGACGTTAAAAAAAACGTAGGAAAATAACCTGGAAACCTCCCGTTTTTATTATCTAAAAAAATAACGATAAGCCAAACTTTAATTAATTTACCCGACCATTTCATGGTAAACGACGCGAACTAAAGTAGCGCTTTAATTAATTTCGTTAATTATTAGTACGATTATTTGCAATATTAAAACCTTGTTCCCTATTAATTTAAATTAGCTCATGGAAATTTAAATTTACTTATCTTAATTTAACATTTACAAAACCACTATTCGAGATAAAGTACAAGCCCCGACCGAAAACTGGTGATCAGCGAGTAATAGCGATGGCATAAGGTTAATATATTACGCCGTATAAATGAGTAGGAAATATATTCGAACACGCCGGGCAAAGATTTAAACTATATTTCCCACAAGAATAGCTAGATTGGAATAGGTATAAGGCAATAATCAGTACGAAAAAACTAAAAGATAAGGCTTAAAAGGAGCAAGAAAGAGCTAAGTAGCAGAAACATTTGGCCAAACGCCGAGGACGAAGTTTTAAGTTAAAAAAGATGGAGGATAAGCCGCGTAAGCGTTAACCAAATTAATTAATTGGTTTTATATTTGGTTTATCGCGTTAGGAATTTGTTGCGTTATATTTCCATTTTTGTTTTTCAAAATAGATTAAGGATAATTTTATTTCGGAAAAAAAGGTTTGAAATAATGCAAGGTGCCGTGTTAGAGGAAATGGCTTGGTTGATTAATTAATCAGCTTTACATATGTATTTCTAGGGGTTCTTTTCGCCGGGCGTAACCCCGGAGACCTGTTTATCAGCTACTTACGTCTCGCACTTATATCGATTTTAAAGTCTGGTTTAATACCATCAATATATAATTGCGTTACCTTCATTACCGCTACACTCGGCTATTCTATTGTGATACCGTTTCTAAAGATGCTTTAATCAGAACTGAGTCTCCCCGGCCCAATTTAGTAGTACAGCAATACATATGGAAAATGAACTAGGAAGGCCTAAGCTAGCTGAAGTAACAAATAAGCGGGACGCTTTTTTGTACCTCGTAACAACAAATCCAAATAACTCAACTATGACACATCAAATTAATTCCAATCAATCATGTTCTCTTTCGCCAACCGTATCTATAGCTTCTGAACAAGTGTACGCATTATATCAAGGCTTATTACGGACGTTATATTACTATTCCTTTCTGTCAACCTATATACAACCGATTAACCCTTAACGCGTTTAAGCTAATATTACCCCTATTTCGTACGAATAAAAGCCAACCGATAAAAAACCCATTATCCATCGTATATCTAATCCAAATATGCGAGCTCTCCTATCCAGATGCAATACGTTGGGGGTATATACATCGGGGAGCGTATAGGAGAGCGGATTTAAAAGCGCGTTGCGGGACGGATTGCGGGGCGTGTTAGTGTCAGATAAGTAGCCCGATAAGCGTGCACTTATCAATTCAGTCTTTTGATTTACCTCATCAAGATCAGGCCCCATTTTTGAGGTTGGAGCTGCGCCGTAGGCGCAGCCGTGGCTAGCGCTTTTGATCAAGAAGTAGCTGCAAGGGTCAGATGTATGGACTAAACCTTTTTAAGAAGAAGGTCCACAGAAATTACAAAACCTCAAAAGTATAGCCTGATATCAAGTTGTGATTTTTTGGCTCCGTTCTGCACATCCCTATACAAATTTTCGAAAATCTAACTTGGAACCTGGCAAATATAAACATAATAAAAACAAATAGAAAATAATATAAAACTTTATTATATACAGCTTTAAAAGAGCTTCTTAAGCATATATACAACTTTCTAATCGGGGTAAATTTGGCGGAGATATTAAAAAAAAAAAAGTTAAAATTCTCGCTTTGCACATTCCCCCCAACCGCAACGCCTTTATAGCTACGACGTAATAACCACAATCCGTACGGCCAAAAGAATAACTGGACGGGCTTTTCCCATACTGAATTAGCCTTGGAAGGTCCATAGCAAAATGTTGCGACCGGTAGTTATTGCGTCGCAGCAAGGAAGGCGTTCTGGTTAATCAAATCCGGAACCTTTTTATAGTTGCGATAACGCAACTACCGCGTATAACATTTCGTCATGGGCCTTCCAAAGGTAACTTAGTATGGGAAAAGCCCGTCCTGCTATTCTTTTGCCCGTACGAATTGTAGTTATTCCGTTGCAGCCATAAAGGCGTTTCGGTTAATTAAATTCGGAACCTTTTTATGGCTGCAATAACGCAACTACCGCGTATAACATTTCGCCATGGGCCTTCCAAAGGTAACTTAGTATGGGAAAAGCCCGTATAGCTATTCATTTTTCCATACGGACTATGGTTATTACGTCGCAGCTATAAGAGCGTTCTGGAATTGGCTAACGACAACGTTTTTAGGACTGCGACGCAATAACTACAACCCGTACGGCCCAAAACATTGCTAGACGGGCTTTCCGTATATAATATAAACCAGGAAAGTCTAGTATATAATAATAAAACTAGTAGTTGTACTATCGCAACTATAAAGGCATTCTAGATTGAATTAACTTTAACTTTTTTCATGGCTGAGACGTAATAACGACAGCCCGTACGGCCCAATAAATTGCTAGACGGGCTTTCCTTATACAATATACCAGGGAAGGCCGGTATATAATGATACGGCCTGTAGTTATGCTGTCGTAGCTATAAGGGCGTTACGGCTACGCATTTTCCCGTAACTAAACTTAGCCATATAAGCTGCAATTTTCATTTAAGAAAATTGAAAAGCTTCCTGTACGCGTATTAGCTTATATTAGATCGGTATATTTAGTTTTAAACTTAACGGACTAAAATTGGTTACATAACATAGAAAAGATTAATAATGTTATTAAGAAAGTGCAAAACAAAAGCGTTTTCGCGCAACTTGAATTCAGGCTTCGCTGGCTCGTTACGGGGATTTGGGATTTAATTGGTTAATTTTTAGCGTTGTGGAGCTGCACCTGAGTGACTTTGAAGAAATTGGAGAACAAGCCAGCAGAAGCCTGAGCTAGCTGAGATAACTTTTGATGCAGTGGCTAGCTAACAGTTAGGGTGTTATAGAGACGTATTGTAGAACGCGTCGCAGGACGTATCGGTCTTGATTTTGAAACAACTTGATATTACGTAATTCAATAATTAAAAGAAAAGTTTTTAATAAAAAGAGACATTTATAATATAGAAGAAATTAATTCTTTTGGCCGATAAAGAAAGTAGTACTAATAAATGCTGTTAACAGGTGCTAAAGATAGCTGCGGTAAGCCGATTAGCAGAAAAGGAATTGTAACATAACGTCCGCAATACGCCTTGATATAATGCGTGCATTTGTCCAGAAGCTGTAGATACGGATGGCGAAAGAGACTACGATTGATTGGAATCCATTTGATGTGTTGTAGTTAAGTTATTTAAATCTGTTATTACGAAGTGCCAGAAAGTGTTCCGCTTATTTGTGTATCTCGTTTACTTGTAGAGAACGTTAATACGAGAATATTTAAACTATTTTTTTACACGTAATTTATTAGCCGTTGAGAAATTATTAATACGTTAATTAATCCAATAAAAATAATCACATATGTGTATAAGCCGTATTTCTGTTTAAGAAATATTTTTTATTCATATCTTTTTTTAATTCGAATTATATTAACGTACTACATAAGCTTGCGAGCTAAACAAGGTCGCGAGCCGTTTTTTAGCACCTTACAGCAACAAATTCAAATTACTTAACTACAACATATTAAATCAACCCTAATTAATAGAATACTTTTTTGCTAACTATATCTACAGCTTTTTTTTCAAACGTCCGTATTATATTAAAGCTTGTTGCAGACGTTATATCGCCATTTTTTCCTCCTAACCTGCCTATAAGCGACTACCTTCTAATACGTCTCCGCTAATAATACTCTTTTTTTCATATCAATTAAAGCCGAACGATTGGAAAATTATTATTAACCGAATCCTTAATATAAATACGCGAATATTTCTTGTCCAGCTTTTATACGTTAAAGATATACGTCGGGAAACGTGTTGCAAGACGTGTTAGAATTCGCGTTGCAGGGCGTTTCGCAGGGCGCGTCGGTATATAGCAGGGTATATGGTAGAGCGTATTGTCAGCTAGTAGGAGGTGCGCTAGCACCCCATTTACGGAAAGGCTCCCTCTGATCGGAACATATAAGTTCCGTAACTAGACTCTATAAAAAAAGGAATGCGCATTTTAGAGCGCCTGCAGCTAGTCATCGAATACAATACATCTGATGTCCCTTATATCTGACAATTAAAAGTCTTATTCGCAAAAATCACGTTATTATCAATTAATCAGCTGCTGCTAAGACGATATAAGCCGAGCATTAATAGCAATTACCTATATACTCTATTATCCACAATAGCGACCGTACCGTCGACGTCCTCCGTCATTTACAAGGGACCTAAGGACTGGAACCGATTTAAAAGCGGATTCCAATTTAAAGCGTACGCGTTTGGTATTTGGCGTTATATCGACCCTAATCAGGATAATGTATAGCTTGTCGAACCTACGAAACCCGATATAACTTCCTATCCGAACAGACGATTTAATTAGGTAACGACGCAAGCAGCTAGTTCCTTTTCCGCAGGAATTATATAAGCTGAAAAAGTCGATCATACAGGTTACCTAATAAGTTTGCTTATAATAACGACAAAAGGCAGATAAGCTTATACCCAAAACTTTACGACATATATTTACGAAAATCGGAAATACGAAAACTGTTGCAAAAAGATCAACGACCTTACGAAATAAGTCCTGGAATCGGTATCTTCAGCGATTAAAAAAGCGAATCTCTTTGCAGAAAAAAACTTAAGGGAATGGTACGCCACTTTGGCCGAATCCGGCAAAGTGTATAACAGCAAACTTATAAACAATATCCAACGAAAGTATCGTAAGAAATTAAAGCAAATTTCGAAGTCAGCGAAGAAACTAAACGAATAAATCGTAAAGTAGCAGAAAATAATAGCCTAAAGATAACGTTATAACGTCCCAGAAACGAAGATAACGATTATATAAGTTAACCACTTATGTATAACTTTGGTTTTAATTATGGAAAATTAAACAATTATCTTTTAAATAATAATAAAAGCCGAAATTAATAACGGTACGATTAAATACCAAAAGGTAACTACAAATCATTTAGACTATTAAACGTTAACCCATCCTCTATTTATATTACGAAATATCAAGGCAACGTTTCTAACTTTTTAAGGGATTTTTATAAAACTTTCTAATTAAAGCGATCTTAATTAGGGAAGAATTAAGGATATAAACCCTTTATAGTAAGGAAAGGCCTAAAAACGCAGATCGAAATGTAACGGCCGTAAAGGTTTTTAAATAAACCGAAACGGAAGCAAACGGAAGCGACAGAAATTCGATATACAAGGTACTCGTTATAAGGCCTATTTAGGTACTTATTATACCTTACTCTTACACTTTTATGCATTTTCTAGCAAAACCTTAAAAGGGTTCCGATTTAAGAACAGGATACTTGTATACGTCCAATATCGAATTACTTCCGATCAATTTCTAAAAAAGGAAATTAAACGCTTATCAAAATTTATGGACAAGTTAATTACCCAAAAAACCGATTAACTCTTATAGGGAGTAAGGCGAATCCTAACATACTTTTTAATTTTTAATTAACGTAATACGATAAATATTACGTTTTACCCCTTGAAAAATTCATCCATTTTGGATTCAGTATTTACGATACATATTTTTAACTTTATCAACAGGTTTTTAAATTTTAAACCAACCGTACAAGGCTACAGGATATACGTAAGCAACAACTTCGTATCGATTAAAGGGTACGAAAAGGTTAATGTAATATTTCGAAGCCCGAACGGTACGAAAGCATTACGTTTATACGACGTAGCCCATCGCAAAAGCTTTGTATATAACCTGGTATCTCTCCGCCAACTCCGGAAAAAAGGGTACTAGTAAAATAACAGAAAAACCAATAATTTTATTCGAAATAATTACGATCAAATAATTGCTACGTTAATAAATAAGGTTAATCAGTTCGTTATCGAAAATATTAGCGCACCAATTACCCATGCAACCCTGGCAGCTTACAAACGAAACGTAAACTTATATACAGCGAAACTATTACGAATCGGTAACGGTACGATTTAGCACTTAAAATTAAAACATCTAAGGCCCGAAATAATCGCCCAGTTATAATCCTACGCAAAAAAAGTCCGCCTAAAGGGTCCAAAAACAGTCGAATACCAAGCATATAGCAAGGCGAAAGCTAAAAGGCTAATACGCCGCGAACCGAAAAAGGGAACTTCCCGATTAAAACAGAAAATCGCTATCGACTTTACAAACTTTGAAAAAAACCTTGAAAAATATAAATACGTTATGTTTGCTACCGGCAAATATTCAGGTTTTATTTAGGACATTTACCTTAAGAATCGAAAGCAGGATATATTAATTACAGCGTTTTAGCACCTCCTATAAACCCTTAAAAACCAGGATAGGGTTTTTCCGCAAATATTCGAATGCGATAACGAGATCTTAACAAATCATCAACTTCGAAACATATTCCAGTCGCCTCCTTTCAGTATTAGATTTAAGCTTTTAGCACCGTATACCTAGGCCCAAAACGGGGGTACAAAACGCTTAAAAGATATAATTAAAGAAAAAGCGATTATAATACAAACTGGCTCTAAATTACCTTTATTTCTAATCGTATACATCTTCAAACCTGCAGTATATCTGTATAACCGTATCCCTAAATACGTATTTTTTTAGCAAAGCTTATACGAAGTTTATTACATTTACCTAACGTACAGAAACGGCGTTATAATGCTTAATCGGAAGCCTTAATAAGCCTACCTGCGAATGTATAACTGTACAACCTACGCTATAACAGCTGCCGCCATAAAGAAAAAGCAAAAACTTTAAAAGCTAAATCCTAAAACATAGATTAACTACCTCGTCGGCTACCGATTTACGAATATCTACGAAAGCTGGAACCCATTAATTAACAAAGTTATTACCATTCGAAACGTACAATTTAACGAAAAGGCCACCTTTTTAGGTACTATTAAAAACTTAAAAGACGACCTTTTACACGTTATAAAAAAAAACCTCCCAAAGTTGTTCCGACAAGTAAAAATACCTAATTAAGCAAATAACCATTTAACCTTTATACAAAAGGAAAATAAAAACCTAAACGAAATAATTTAGTTACCGGCTAAACAAGAAAAATAATTCCAAAAAGGTACTAACGTAAAAGGCGTACAAAATAATGAAAACAAGCTTATGTTTAAAGGATTAATTACCCTTATACAGCTGCTATATTCGAACCATTTCTATCTCCTAGTTCATCGCTTCCGTTAACGTTTACTTGAATAACTGCTACAATTATTAAGCCGACGGAAAAAATAAAAATAACTTTAGGCTCCCTTTACTTTATTTAACCTAAAGTAACGGTATAAAATAAAGGTACCTTACGAGTAATAAACGTAAGCTTTTCGTATATTCCGCACCAAAAAGATATTATCCGAAACGAATATAAAATGTAAAAAATTGCTTTTAATGCAAGACGTTTAACTTTTTTTATTAATACGTATAATAATCGGCCAGAAAACTGCGGAAATTTAAAAAAGCTTATTACCCGAAATACGCGCTACCGTAATCGGAAAGGTAACGATACTTTGGCATACAAAAAAGTATTTAAGTTACTAAACCGGGTACATAAACGCGATTTACCGCCACCGCCGCAAAGCTATAAAAAGCTAAATACATATCCGTTAAAGGAAATATTTCGTAAAGCCGAAAAGGTTTACTTATAAAGCTATAAAAAAATGCAATCCTAAAAAGCCGTTAATCAGTTTTCTGGTAAAGGGAAATAAGTTTTAAGGTACATATAGGTATACGTTTACAAATTTAATAAACATAGCTGGTTGCAAAAATATAAGGTACGTTTCGTCGTACGAAATAATCAACAGCTTAAAAACGCTTATAACGATACATACGTATTTATACTAGCTGGAAAATCGTTTCGAACATTAATCGCTATCGCAGTTAGATTTAACCTAAAGCTTAAACAATATAACGTTATAAACGGCTTCGTTAACGCCAACTTACCCTATAAAGTATATATAAAAACACGCTTAAATTACTTGTAACGTGGCAAAATCTTTCTAATCAGAAAGGTATTATATAAATTAAGGAAATTACTAATGTTATGCAAGGTCGAATGGGTTCAAGCCTTATTTTCCAGGCTGAGCCAAATACACAGAAAATCATTACACGATGTAATTTGTACAATAGATACTATACCCAGTACCTTCGAACACGATGACTGATCAATAGTTTTTACGGTTAGGATAGATTGATACCTCAGTCCCATAGAGCCTCACTTTGAAGCCGACTGATGCGTAGTTGCCGATAAGCTTCGACCCTGATAAACCTTATGCCCGCTGGCTGGTTCGGCAGGGTCAATATGACTCAGGAGATGTTAAGCTTTACGCGGTAAATCTTAAGGATAATTACTAACGTTATAACAGAAAAATCTTACTAAAACATTTACAAAATTAAAACTTCGTCCCGTTCCTTACGCACCTTGTAATTTTACTCGTTAAAGGGTATTATCTTTTTCGTAGACGATATTATTATAGCATACCGCAAGAAAAATCATAACCTCGTCGATCAGTTAATCTAACAGATAAAAAAACGGCATACCCTTACAGAAAGTAAAAACCTATAATAGTTCCTCGGTATCGAAGTAATTAAAAACAAAGCTAAAAAAAAAATTGGCTTTCTTAATTAGATTTTATAAATAAGCTGGTTAACCTAATCCCAAAAAAGAATTTGAATAACCTCCCAAATACGCTAATAACAAATATCGAACTATTACCGAATCCTAATTTGGCTTATCCAGGTTCCGTTAACAAATACCAAAAAAAGATCGGTTTTATCCTATACGTAGCAATCAATACGCGACCTAATATAACCTTTGCGGTATCCAGATTTGCCCGATTCAACTTAAACCCTAACAACGCACATTACAAAGCAGCCGATCGAATTATATTATACCTAATCGGGACTAAAACGTTAACGTTACAGTTCGGGGGTTAAGATTCCTTAAATACCTAAAAAGATATCTTTTTTGCGGATAACACGATCGACCGAAAATACTTCCAAGCTTACGTTATAAAGCTATTTAAAGAAATAATAAAATAACGGACGAATAAGTAAAATACAGTAACTACTTTTATAACAAAAGCGGAATTGTTATCCCTTAGGCAGGCTGCAAAAAAAACCTTGTTCAGCTCTTAATTAATTAAAAAGTTTGGAGTTACCCTAGATGCTGGACCGTTAAATATATAATGCGACAATTAACAAACGATACGGCTTATCAACGCCGACGTCGCCTTATTACAGACAAAGCTACGGCATATAGATATACATAACCACTAGTTGCGAAAAGCCGCAAAAAGGGACATAATCAAAATAGATTATATACCTACGGGCGATATGCTAGCTAATGGGCTAACCAAGGCCCTAACACGCGAACCTTTCAAGCATTTCAAAAAGCAGCTAGGATTAGTGGATATCACGGAAGTTTTCGATCGGCGGAGGAACAACTTGCGAATGATTTCAAAAGAGGAATTGGCCGATTAGGAGAATACAATCGCCGGAGGGGAAATAAAATGGAAGGCTGCGGCTCTAGGAAATAAAAAAGTGAAATAATCAGCGCTGTAACTGCGTCAAAGCGTTAAAGAGGTGTATCAGCTAGTAGGGGGTACGCTAGCACCCCATTTACGGAAAAGCTCCCTCTAATCGGAACATATAAGTTCCATAACTAGACTCTATAAAAAGAGGAGTGCGGGTTTTAGAACGTCTGCAGCTAGTCATCGAATACAACATATCTGATGTCCCCTATATCTGACACGTATGGCAGGTTATATCGGGCTTTATCTGGCAACAATTCGATATTTACGCCATTAAATAATTAAAACAAACGTTTCTAATTAAAAGAAATACTTATTAAGGAGGATAAACAAGGTCTTTTGGCCGGTAAAAAGGTGTTGGTAACAGAATTCTACTAGCAGCTGCTAAAGGTTGTCGGTCGCATATAGGTTAAGAGGAAGAAATGGCAACATAGCGTCCGTAACAAGCTTTGATATGATGCGCACGTTTGGAAAGAAACTGTAGATACAGTTAGCAAAGAAGTATTCGATTGATTGGAGTTGATTTGATGTGTTATGGTTGAGTAATTTGAATTTGTTATTGCAAGGTGTCAAAAAACGGCTCGCGAGCTTGTTTGGTTCGCGAGCTTGTGTAGTACGTTATGTTTCTTTCATAGATCGATAATTATAAACCATTTTATTTCGTGAAATCTATTTTTTAATTTTGTAAATAATAACAACCGTACTTTATTTTAAATTCTAGTATCGTCAAGTTATTAATATTTTATTACGAATTAACGTTTCACTACCTTTATCAGTAAGAGAAATATTAAATATCTAGCTGGTAATTTCGACCCTCGTATTCATCTCTTTTTGAGCTTATTTTCGAGATAACCGCAGAATATATATAACTTTACCTAGTTTATGTTATAAAGCGGGAAACAAATAGTAATCCTGCTAATTTTTAAAATTACTTTACAGTTTTATACGTTATTTATTAATCAATTGGTGTAGAACTTTTTATTAAATTATTTATCGTTTTGATAATATTTTAATAGTATTTTTCCTATTTATTTTAGTAACTATTCCGTCAGTTGTTTTAAACGGTCATGTATTTACGTAAATTGTACTTTAATATACAGGATAATGCGTTGTTTTTTTTTTTGGTAGGCTTTTTCTAATACATCGTGTCGGTGTAAGTTATAAGTTATTTATTATATTTTTACTCTTGTATTTAGAAACGTTATGAATCTCATAGTAAAACCTCTAACTTATTAGCAGGGATGGCACGGGCCAGAAAAATAATCTTTGAAAAGTTTATGAGCTTCACTTTGTTAAACGTATAGATATAAGTTTCCAGCTACGAAGCTGGATACTAAAAGGATTATAGGTCGACGGCTGGTCTATTTTGATTAGTCAAATTTTCCGACCTTTGTCTTATTCCATCAAAAAACGTCATTCACCCCCATGCTAAAATTTTCCGAACTGCACCTAACTAACATAAAGTGCCCCTTGGGGTTGTAGTGCAGATTTTTGCTCCACAATTCGGCGTTTCGCATCGCACCGGTTCGGCCACCGCAATGGCAGCGCATAACGCAAGGTATGTATATGCTTGACCTACCCGAAATAACTCGGTCTCGGCTCTGCTAGGTTAGCTACTATTGGAGATTGCATTCAGACATCTCCGGTAGCCATTTCTCTCAGTACAGCTGCTTTATGTGTATTTAATGAGGCTTTGCTACCCTCTCTTTCTAGCTGAGACCTCTCAGAGATCAACCTCATAATATCTTCTTCAGCTCCAAATGCTTCAGTATGTAATGTAGGGATCTCATAGCAGACAAGCAGACAAGTGTTCATAGCATCTCCTCCAGTGCACCTTGCGTGGCATAACCGTTCGACCCACGTGATCCACTTCCAGGCAGTACTAATTGCCAGGGGCTGGTTCTAGCCCTGTCCAATACGACGAACCCGTTTTCCGAGCAAGGGTCGGTGCTGGCGATGTAGTATCGGATACTCAGTTCCTCGGAAGTCACCAGGCCTCATGGTCGGCCTTCGGCTCGCTGTGGAAATGATGGGCCTCCGCGCCGGTCTCGCACCGATAGAGCTATTCTCCTAGAGTAAAGTAAGCGCCGATGACAGCATGGTACCTTCGGCGTTACTGCAGAGGCGAGTCTACAGCCCGTCAAGACAAACCATCAAAACCCAAACTCGACACTCCCTGGGTCGTATACCACTAATAACACAATTTTGCGCTGTGTTCAACATCTGTGAGAATGGGATATTTGGCGAACGGAACATTTACAACGCCTACCAAGCAGCGGGCGGTGGTTGTCAACGACAAGGACCAGGCCGTGATATGGGATGTGGCGCCATGTCCGGTCCCGGGCCCAGACCAATTCTATGTTCGCACCGAGGCCGTTGCTATCAACCCAAGCGACACCAAGATGCGAGGAAATTTCGTGACACCCTTCGGCATACTGGGCACTGACTTCGCGGGCACCGTCGTTGCCGTTGGATCCAAAGTCCAAGGCGTGGCGGTCGGGGACCGCGTCGCTGGAGCCCAGAACGCGATGCACGCGCATACGCCGGAGCTTGGTTCTTTCGGGCAGTACAACGTGCCGAACGGAAAGGTCTGGCTGAAGTTGCCACCATCATGGAGCACTGAGGCCGGCGCTACGCTGGGCGCTGGAATCAGCACAGCTGGCCTAGCAATCAAGCTGCTGGGCTTGCCTTTGCCGAATGCTCCAGCCGAAAAGCCCATCAAAGTCCTGGTCTATGGCGGCAGCACGGCAACGGGAACCATCGCGATACAGTTCCTAAGGCTGTAAGTCGCTCGGCAGACTCGCCTGTTTTCGTTCAAATAACACTCTGCGGGCCCATTGCTGACGGCGGGCAGGGCCAAATTAATACCGATAGCTACTTGCTCTCCTAAGAATTTCGACCTGGTCAAGTCCTATGGCGCCGAGGAGGTCTTTGATTACCGTGAAAAGGATTGTGCCGAGAAAATTGTAAGTGAAGAAGACCCTTATTGCTTTAACCCGCGCACTTGCTAATTTCGCCAAGCGCACCTTCACCAAAAATAACCTGAAGTACGCCCTTGACTGTATCACCACCGCGGAGTCGACCTCGTTTTGCTTCAGCGCCATCGGTCGGGCGGGCGGCAAGTACATATCTCTTGATCCATTTCCAACCCATGTCGCCAATCGAAAGGTGGTCAAGACAGATTGGGTTCTCGGTCCCTCTATTTTTGGAGACGGCTCGACATGGCCGGAGCCGTACGGACGACCACCGGATGAGGAGCTTCGTCAATTTAGCGGAGAGTTGTGGGGCTTGGCCCAGCAGTTGGTCAACCAGGGTAAGCTAAAGCACCATCCGTTCCGCGTTCTCGACGGCGGCTTCGAGGCAGTACTGGAAGGGATGGAGATAGTCAAGAGCGGATCCCTCTCGGGGCAAAAGGTTGTGGCTAAACTAGTTTAAGAGTCTGTTCGTATCCAGGCAACAAGCCATGAATATTGGTCGGACAGGGGTAGAATTTTCCATCGCATAGCACAATATCAAAGCCAATTTCAGACGCTAGCTATTAAGGTCAAGCCCGACTAGACATATATTTAAGGCACAGACTTCAGGCTCGACTCATCATAAAGGTCCGCCCCAGACCCTTCAATGAGCGTGTTCCAAAAAGCATCATCGAGATTAAACGGCCCAACCTCTGACATAGACATCATTGAATCTACGTCACTATTCTCCTGCCGAAGCTTCGACAGGTACCACTTATTAATCAACCGCATCTTCTGCGAGTACTTCATTCCCATGCACTGCATCGCCGCCGTCGTATCTACCGCGTAGAGGCTTTCGCACTCAGCAAGCGCGTTGGCCAGATGTTCCATGTGAGCTGCTAGATCAACCGTCTTGCGTGCGAGCTGCACGTCCCAGCCCGGCTCGGAGTTGGCAAGCAGTAGGCGACATGTCGTTACTACGACAAACGCTTCGGAGGCTAGCCAAGGGAATGGCATAGAAAGAAACGCACAGGGTTGAATGACGAAGGAGTCGAAGAAGGTTTTGATTGCTTGAAGGCAGCTCCAGAGTGCTTCAGTGCGGAGGAAGCAATCGGGATTGTTCTGACCGCTTGGCATGTAGATTGCGGGCTCATAAAGGCGAACTACGGCGGTGTGATAATGTGTCCAATATATGTCTGCAATACAGTTAGCGATCACTGCGTGAGAAGCCAGGGATGCTCGGGAAGGCCAAGACAATTTGATTTGACAAGCTCCGGCTGGCTGTCTTTCAAGGATTCGAGCTCGCGACGTATGGAGTTGATACTCATGGCCGTTGGCCCTGTGAAGGACTCTGTGCGGTCGTCTTCAGGGGGTGCTATCCGGTTGATGCGAGATAGAATGTGTTGCGTGCGGACCAATGACACGAGGAGAGGATCGGTTGTGTAAACATTTGCGGTTAATATATCGTCGCAGCATTTTGATAAGTAGGCATTGAAAGGGAAATAGTGAGGTCGCCGAAACAGTGTCGAGATGCTGGAAAGCGGTCAGCGCCATAAGTTGGAGACGGAACGTGGAGCTTGAGGGAAGTTACAAATTCACCAGATAGAAGCAGCCCAGCATGGCACGCATGTCCTCGAGACTATGTAGCTCCTTCATCCTGGCTCCCTTCAAGAGGTCGGCGGCATCGTCCACAAGAAGTCGAGGTATCGTGCCCCAGGACTGGCTCGGTGGTTTTCCGAGACCGAGGTCCATGACCAGCGCAATGGCAAGTTGTATGAAGTCAGTTCCCTGTGCGCACATGTAGAAGTGGAAATCGCTCCTTGCACTGGCGTTAGATGAATCGTTCAAGAGGTAATACTGAGAGGAACCAACCAGATGATGTAGACCAAAATGGCCTGGAGCATCTCAACGGACTTCTCAGAATGAACGATCATCTTTCTGGCGATCGTCTCTCTAAAATGTTGTCTTAGCTTCAGCTGGACTTCGAGGTCCCCGGGAAGCGTGACCATGACAATGACGTGAAACAATAGCGGACTCTGGCGGTGCAGTTGGAGTGCACTCTCGGTGGGCGCTAATGGAACAAAGGGAAAATGAGGCGTGAGTTTCTCACGGTACGTGCTTAAGATGTCTTCTGCCTCCTGGGCAGTGATGCTATACCCGGGTGCCAGTTGGATGGTTTCCGTATTGGTTGCGGCCCCGATGTTGCAACTTTGTGAGGGAGTACTCGTCGGATGTACGCCATGAACACAAGAAATAGCGGGTACGGGGGTAGAATGCGTTGTATTGTTCCGCAGAGGGTCTGAGACAGGTAATGGGGCGTATTGGTTTGCTGCCAGAAGTGACATGATACCATCAACCTTGTGTTCCAATTCCTTGACGCGGCTATTCCGCAGGTTAGCAGACGCAAATTCGGAAGGGAGGAATCAGGGATCAGAATAGCGAATTAAAATTGCGTAACGTACGTTGATTTCCCCCTTTTCTTGCGGGGCCTGTTCTCACAGGGAGTACATTCCAAGTTGGACTTGGTACACCTGCGGATGCAGAGGTGAGTTCGCATGACATGAGAACCGAATTACCGGAACGGAACGCACCTGTCACAGGAGGTGCTCCCTGCACCACCGGACCTTCCGCCGTTGGCCGACCAGACGCAGCGTTGTTTCGACCGAGCGCACCTGGCGCAGGCTCTCTGAGGTATCCTTGGAGGGGGTACGGCCCTTGGCGTTTGTGCTGCTGATACCTGGTAAGTCGCTGCCATGATGACTTTTTTTCCCGCAGTGTGATAGACTGTTCTGAAAGACTACGATTCATAGGGCTCACGTACCTTCAGTCATCTCAGGAACGACATGTGCTTAGCACCTTTCTCATTAAGGTAACGTTGGAAGGGTAACGTTATCGGTGGGGTCGGCTTCGGCTGTCATTTTATGGTCCGACGAATAAGGTGCTGACTTCTAAGGTGGCTCGGTCAGTGGCGCAGGCGGCCCGGATTATAGAGGACGTCCTTGTGGAATTGCAACATGACATTGGGAGCAAATTTGGGTTCGCTCAACTGTTATGCTAATTACTCTATCCAGCCAGGGCGTCGGATGGGATATATTTGACTAGCAAAACAATTCGGAGATGGGTCCCCGAAGATATGGAACTCCCCCAGTGCACCATATGGTGTCAGCAAATGCGCTTCGGACGGTAGAATAACCTCCGAGCCGACTCCCCAACTTCAGCGCAGAATGCAAGCATAAAAAGGGGCTGTCCGGTGTTGTCATGCTTCATCAGCCATTCGTTGCAACAAGCCTCGTTTCGTGATTCTGCTCTTTTGCAGCTTGGCAGGTTTTCTGAGCCGGATTGACCTCCATACCATTTGTTCCGTTCATAAGAGAGAGAGAGACCGGTCCCGACTCGCATCGCATGTAACCGGATTGGACTCACCATACCGTGACAAGCCTACCGCAATCCTCCCGCAAACACACTGCACGGCAGCGCACTTACGCTCAAGGTGATCATGTCCGACCGTGCACAGACACCAACGCTAGAAACACTAGGACGCTCATCGACCACGTCAGGTGATACTGGCATACCACAAGAGGGCCCACCGGAGGTAGTCCATATGCACCAAAGTAGTCATGACCTGGCAAAAGAAACGGTCCAACCTGAGGTTACGGAGACCAAGCCTGAGCCGCGATATCCACGAGGAGCCCGCCTCTTCTTCATATATTTTGGTCTGCTCCTGGTCGTTCTGGTTACAGGTCTTGTAGGTGTTCAGCTGCTCTCTATACCGATGACTTCCTGTTGCTCAGCTGTAATACTAGGACCGGTCCATCGTCGCAACCGCCGTGCCTAAGATCACGTCCGAGTTCAGTTCACTGCCTGATGTTGGTTGGTACGGCTCGGCCTACCTGCTCACGGCCTGTTGCTTCCAACTTCTCTTCGGCAAGCTCTTCGTCGAGTTCGCCACGAAATGGGTCTTTCTTGCCGCCCTTGTCATTTTCGAGGTCGGCTCTGTCGTCTGTGCGACAGCGCCTAATTCGGTTGCGCTGATTATCGGACGCGCTGTGTCAGGCATTGGATGTGCTGGGTTGATCGCAGGGTGCTTGATTGTAAAGTTGCCCAATGCACAGAAAGATGTGGCCGCATATCGCAACTGACATCTCACAGATAATCGCAGAGACTGTGCCGCTGCACAAACGACCGAAATACACTGGTGTCATTGGGGGCTCGATTGGCATCGCGCAAGTCCTGGCGCCGACATTGGGCGGTGTTTTCACCGATCAACTAACATGGCGTAAGTTTAGCCACGTTTAGGGGACTCGCAGAAACTTACATTGTATGTAGGCTGGTGTTTCTGGATCAACCTCCCTTTGGGCGGTGTAACTCTGATTACCATACTCTTTTTCCTTCCTGTTGTTCCTTATTCTGGGTCCTCAAAGGCTTTCAGCCTGAAGGTCCTTTTGACTCGGCTTGACGTCCTCGGGACTGCCATTATCATGCCCGCGATTGTTGCACTCCTACTTGCCCTACAGTATGGCGGAACGAAGTACAATTGGAACAACTGGCGCGTCATTCTCTGCCTCGTTATCTTCAGCGTGCTAACGTTGATCTGGCTCTACCATCAAATCTGCCTGGGCGAAAAGGCGACTGTCCCGTTGCGTATTATGAAGCAGAGATCAGTGGCAGCTGGGGTTCTCTTCACGCTGACAGGTTTCTCCAACTTCTTCATCATGACTTACTGGGTGCCCATCTGGTTCCAGTCGGTCAAGGGCAATTCTGCCCAGCAGTCCGGCATCAACTATCTCACCGCTACTGCTGCGATGTCTTCCACCACTATTTTGACGGGCTTCGTGGTAAGTGTCTTGTTTCACAGAAGCGTATATGAACAATACGTCTATTTTATCGCATACTCATTCCTTGTTTGTTCTAGACTAGCAAGACTGGATACTATGCACCCCAGATGATCGCTTCATCGATCATCATGCCCATCGGGGCAGGCCTCATATACACATTTGACGTTTCCACAAGCACTGGCTATTGGTGAGTTCACTGCCCCTATCTGACATTCGATATATGAAGCTAAGCTCTCACACACAGGGTTGGAGCCTTGATCCTCTTTGGTGTGGGAATGGGTCTCGGCGCTCAAGCACCGGTCATGGCGGTGCAAACAGTCCTTTCGGGCCACGATATTGCCATCGGCACCGCAGTGACAGTCTTCATGCAGAGCCTGGCATCCACCATCTTCCTCTCGGTCGGCGATAATATCTTCCAGGAGCGTCTCGCGGTCGAACTGGCTGCTACGGTGCCCGCAGTGGATCCAGCGGTCATTGTTGCTAACGGGGCCTCAGGGCTGAGGGAGGCCATGCAGGGTAGGTATCCGGCGTTCGTTGACGGTATTTTGGTAGCTTATAACCAGGCCCTGCAGCGTGTCTTTCTTATTGGACTGGTACTTACTTGCCTCTCGATCCTTGGGAGTGTTAGTATAGAGTGGGTGAGCGTCCGCCAGGATAAGCAAGACTTAAAGGAGAGAATATCTATGAAGGAAAGGAAGAAAAGAGGTAACTTATGATATTAATGTTATGAGGCCTAGCTAAATAGCTAGGCCGTGGCTTCGTGAGAATAGTAACTAATAGACATTGCATTTAAAGGATATCCGGTAAAATTCTTTTCGGTAGAGTTGCTTTGAGTGTATTTAAAGAGGTGTTATCACATTTTCCTTTTAGCTAACGTATTACATAAGATAACATAAGGAATAGGTGTGAGCTGAGTGAGGTGATCGCCAACGAGTCGCAGAGTGAATTCCAAGAGGTGTATTAGGTTCCTTCCATCTAGCGTTCCCTAGATAGTTATTTATCCCAGTAGGTGGGTCGGTGGCTGGTCGGTCACTAGCCTCAGGCCCTTAGGGGCTGTATTCTCGCATACAAGCGAGCAGGGCATGAGAGCGGTTACCTTATCGAGATAAGGCCGCATATTTAGCGATGTGGCTGCCCTTGCGGCATAGCTGAGGTTAAGGCTTTAAAAATGAACCGTAGCTTTAAGAAACGCTGCTAACTCGATTAAAAATAATCTCTAAGATATATAAAACGTTACGAATAAGAACTGATAACAAGTTGTATTTTTTAAATTCCGTTTTAAGTAATTTTATATAAAGTTTTAAAATTACTTTAAAAAATTGTAAAAAATTGTAATAAAATTTAAGGTTATAACATAGTATATAAACAAACTGTGTATATAAACGAAGTGTGTATTTTTTATTATTATTTTAATTTTTTCAATTTTTTCAATTTTTTCAATTTTTTCAATTTTTTTAATTATTTTAATTATTTTAATTATTTTAATTATTTTAATTATTTTAATTATTTTAATTATTTTAATTTATTAAATATTTCTTAACTACTATAATATAAACCGGTTTATAGAAATACGAGAATAAACCTAAGCCTTTAAGTTAAAAAACAAAACCCGAAACTTAGTTAACGTACTATATAAGCGAGTCGCGCACATAAGCGAGTCGCGCGGATCTTGGCACCTTACCATAACAAATTCAAATTGATTAACAATAACATATCGCATTGATTTAAATCAATCGGGTTCTTTTTCGCTAAACGTATTTACAACTTTTACATAAGTACGCGCATCTTGTCCAGGTTTGCCGCAAACGCCATACTTCCGTTCCTTGGTTTTAATCCTTTTACGACGACCCCTTCCAGTTGTTGTTAGCTGTATTTTTTTACTACCTTTTTTTTAAGCTAGAAAAGCTTATCCTTTTTATATAGTAAGCTTTTTTTCTTTTTGAAGACGTTTGTTTTTAGTTTTGTAACGTTTGCTTAAGATATGGTTCGTTTTGCGTAATTGGGCAGCTTTTTGCCGAAAAAGAACATTTTCGTATAAAATTAATAAATAACTTTTAGTTAAAAGATGAACCGATTTAGTTCTTTTATTTAACGAATTACTTTATTAGTTTTTAGTTTTCATTTGCAAATAAGGTAATTGCCGCGTTATTTCCTTAATATTTTTAGGGGTTTTCGCGGACGGGGAACGAATGGAACCGATGGAGGTTAGCGGGGAGACGGTCGGCGTAGGCATAACTGGAGGAATTTCCAATTCGGAAAGAACGTTATTAAGATTAAATGGAATAAGATTAGATTCCGCGAATCCAGATTTGATGTTAGCGGACGTTATGGCAGCTTGGAACGCGTCGTAAAAGCCGGCGAGGAAATTTTCTTTGGCAATATAGATATGATAGTATCGTATTAAGTTTTCGATGTAACGCGAATAAGTACGTTTTAAAATAAAAAAAAATAAGATATATTAAAAGGTTAAAGTTAATGCGAAAAACGCGCGGGCATATAAAACGTCATAATGTTATTATTGGCGCAGTATTTTTCGAATTTTATCGCATGGTAATTTTTGTAGCCGTCGAAGATAAGGAAACGTTTGAAACCTTTCATACGCGTCCGACTATATTTGTTAAAATGTTGGATCTATTCGAAATCTAATTTATTTGTTATCCAGTTATTATTATTTAATGCGATTTTTTAATCGGTTATTAGCAGTAAAATATTGTAATATTAAAACCTAAGATAATTTTTCCCTGCTATAATAATAAATAACAGTATAACTTAACTTTAAGAATTAATAGCTTAAATAGTTATAATTTATTTTTTATTCTTTTATTATATTTGTTTAAGTTTTTTACGTTTTTCGGCATTAGTAATTACTACGCCCGTTACTATAAAAAGTTTTATTAAAAATTTAATTTCGTTAAAGTTGTAAATATCTTTTTTTGCGATGCCGTATTTTGTTATAGTAACCCGAATAAGCTCGAACTATTTGCGAAATGTTTTTGGATTTTCGCATAAAACCCGTTAATAATCGATCTTCCGGTTTAAACGCGTCTAAAGTTTTTTTTGCCGTTTAACAAAGTTGGACGCGTAGTTAATTCCAACGTATTTTGCAACGCGCTGGGCTAGCAGTAGATTGGCCATATCTTCAACGTGCTGAAGCCGGACAGGAAACGCTCGCGTATCTAAGTCAAGAATTCGGTCGACAATAGATATTTTTTCGGTCTGCGTTAATTTTCGCGAATTGGGAATTATATCGGCCCGAAAGGTTTTGCCGTAAATTCGGTCTCTTAAAGTAGATTCGGGAACGTCATATATAGCATGAAGCCGTTTGTCACTAAGTCGCAGGTCTTTTTTTTTTAGCTTGAACAGCTAGATTCATTCTGGCTTCTTTTGTTAGCCGCTCTATGTTGTGGTGTTAAGAAATAAACGATTGAAGTTGGGTGATTAAGATGGTGAAGAAAACGCGCGACTCGCTTGTGTGCGGGACTCGCTTGTATGGTACCTTATAAAATGTTTAGTTTTATTTATAATATTTTATTTATTACTTTAAGAACGCGAATTAACGGTAAACGCGTCCGATCTTATATTTTTCTTAATTTGTGAAAACTAACGCTGAATAAAAAAATCCGGTTATCGAAAAAATCCTTAACTTAAATATGCGTGTTAGAGATTACAATAGTCTTGGTACACCTGCCGCGAGCCTCGTACATATATACCTACATATCCCTACGTAGTCTTCAATAGCATACGAAATCCAGACTTACACTTTCACACAGTTATACGTATTCAATTCAGGGCTACTCGTAACACGTGAATAACCTAACTCAAACGCTGCTATACCTTGCTATTATTTCGTCATCTATTTCATCATCCAAGTAATCCTTAAAAATGCGATCGTTTCCTATGCGGCTTTAGTACGTTAACGATATAGCCAACATATTGCTTATGTAACGTGTTATAAAGCGCGCCGGAATTAACTAGCCGTCGAATTTTGTTAACAGTAAAACAAACCGTAAATACGTTTTATTCGAAAAATTAATTATTAATGAGCTTTATACTAAAATTCAAAAATATTTCGGAAATAATTCGACCTTATTCGAGTTATTATCGCAAAATATAATTTTGTAAAAGAAAATAGTTATAACTTTGCCGAAATTAAATTTTTAGTAAAACTTTTTATAATAACGTACCACACAAGTGAACGGCATACACAAGTGAGCGGCACACTTTTCTTAGCCATTCCAGCTACTTATCTTCAATCGTCCATTATTCAACACCAACATTATGGAACGCCTTACAAAAGACGCGAGAATGAACCTAGCTATTCAAGCTAAAAAACGACACCCGAAACTTAGTTATAGAAAGCTTGGTTTTATTTATGAAGTTCCATTTTCTACCTTGAAGATACGATATAACGGTCGACGCGCCCGAGCCGATATTAACCCTCTTATGCGAAGATTGACGGCGACCGAAGAAAAATCGATTGTCTACCAAATCCTTGACCTAGATACGCGAGCGTTTTCTGTCCGGCTTTAACACGTTGAAGATATGGCCAATTTACTGCTGGCCTAGCGCGTTCCGGAACGAATTGGAATTAACTGGGCGTCGAACTTTGTTAGACGGCAAAAAAAACTTTAGACGCGTTTAAATCGAAAAATCGATTATTAACGGGTTTTATGCGAAAATTCAGAAACGTTTCGCAAATAATTCGAACTTATTCGGGTTATTATCGCAAAGCACGGTATTACAAAAAAGGATATTTATAACTTCGACGAAATTAGATTTTTGGTAAGGCTTTTTATAATAACGGACATAGTAATTACTAGTACCGAAAAACGTAAAAAACTTAAACAAACGTAATAAAGAAATAGGAAACAAATTATAATTATCCAAGTTATTAATTTTTAAGGTTAAGTTATACCATTATTTGTTATTATAATAAGGAAAAATTATTTTAAGTTTTAATACCGCGATAACTTATTATTAATAACTGATTAAAAGATTATATTAAATAATAATAGTTAAATAATAAATAAATTAAGTTTCGAATAAATCTAGCATTTTGACAAATATATTCGGACGCGTACGAAAGGTTCGAAACGTTTCCTTAGCCTCGACGGCCATAAAAGTTACCATTTGATGGAATTCGAAAAGTATTATGTTAACAATAATATTATTACGTTTTGTATGCCCGCGTATTTTCCTTATCGGCTTTAATCTTTTAATATATCTTATTTTTCTGTTTTAAAACGCGCTTATTTGCAGTATATCGAAAACCTAATACGACGTTATTATACTTATATTACTAAAGAAAATTTCCTTGCCAGCTTTTACGACGCGTTCCAAATTGCCATAACGTCCGATAACATCAAATTTAGATTCGCGAAAATTGATCTTGTTTTATTTAATCTTAATAAGGTTTTTTCCAAATTAAAAGTTCCTTTAATTATGCTTACGCCGACCGTTTCCCCGTTAACCTTTACCGGTTCCATTCGTTCTCCGCCCGCGAAAACCCTTAAAAATATTTAAAAAAATAACGCGGTAATTACGTTATTTGTAAAGAAATAAAATAGAAACTAACAAGATAATTCGTTAAATAAAATAACTAAATCGGTTCATTTTTTAACTAAAAGTTACTTATTAGTTCTGTACGAAAATATTCTTTTACGGGAAAAAGCTATTTAATTACGCGAAACGAACCATATTTTAAGTAAACGTTGTAAAACCAAAAACAAACGTTTTTAAAAAGGAGGAATACTTATTATACAAAAGGAATAATCTTTTCTGGCCCAAAAAGAAGGAAGTGATAAAAAAATGCAGCTAACAGCAGCTGAAAAGGGTCGTTGCAAAAGGGTTAAGATTAAGGAGCGGAAATATGGCGTCTGCGGCAAGCCCGGGCATAATACGCGTACTTGTGAAAAAGTTGTAAATACGTCTAGCGAAAAAGAATCCGATTAATTTTAATCAATGCGATATGTTATGATTAAGTTTTTGGATTTGTTGTTGCAAGGTGTTAAAAAGTGTGCCGCTCACTTGTGTGTACCGTTCACTTGTGTGGTACGTTAACGGATATAATAATTATTAATGCAAAAAAATATAAAAAACTTAAATAAACATAATAATAAAAGTAAATTAACGTTAACGTGCCACACCAACGAACGGCGTACTTTTTAGCAGCTCGCAACAACAAATTCAAAGAACTTAACAATAACATATCGCTTTGATTCAAATTAATCGGATTCTTCTTGGCTAGATGTATCTATAACTTCTTTACAAGTACGCGCATTACGTCCGGGCTTGCCGTAGACGCTACATTTCCGTTTCTTGGTTTTAACCCTTTTGCAATAACTCTCTCTCCCCAGCTGTTGTTAGCCGCATTCTTTTACTACCCCCTTCTTTTTGAGCTAGAAAAGCTTGTTCTTATTGTGTAATAAGTGTTCCTCTATTTCAAAGACGTTAGTTTTTTGTTTTGCGACATTTGCTTAAAATGTAATTCTTTTCGAAAAAAAGCGGCTTAATATAACAATAATATATAAGCTTTTATTACAAAATTAACCGATTTAAGTATTCTTATTAGCGAGCCACCTTAATGATTTTTAATTTTCCTTTGCAAGCATCGTTTTTATCTTCTTATTTACGGATATTTTTAAGGGTTTTTGCGAGAGGTAAAAAAAAACCGGCGGAGGTTAAGGAGGAGACGGTTGGCATAAGCATAACTAGAGGAACCTTTAATTCGAAAAGAACGTTATTAAGATCGAATGGAACAAGACCAGCTTTTGCGAATCCAGATTTGATGTTATCAGACGTTATGACAGCTTGAAACGCGTCGTAAAAGCCGGCGAAAAAATCTTCTTTGACAATATGAGTATGATACCGTCGCATTAGGTTTTCGATATAGCGCGAATAAGCGCGCTTTAAAACAGAAAAACAAAATATATTAAAAAGTTAAAGCCGATGCGAAAAGTGCGCGGGCATATAAAGCGAAATAATGTTGTTATTCATGTAGTATTTTTTGAATTCCATCGAATGGTAACTTTCGTAGCCGTCGAAAATAAGGAAATATATGGAAGCTTTTGTACGCATTTAAATATATTTATTAACATGCTGGATTTATTTTAAACCTGATTTATTTATTATCCAGCTATTATTATATAATGCGATTTTTAATTAACTGCTGGCAGTAAGCTATCGCGGTATTAGAACTTAAGGTATTTTTTTCCCCGCTATAATAACAAATAACAATACAGCCTAGCCTTTGGAATTAATAACCTGGATAACTGTAATCCTTTTTTTATTCCTTTATTACGTTTGTTTAAACTTTTTTACGTTTTAGGCATTATTAATTATTATACCCGTTATTATGAAAAGCCTTATTAAAAATCCAATTTCGTCGAAGTTATAAATATCCTTTTTTACGATGCCGTACTTCGCGATTGTAACCCGAATAAGCTCGAACTATTTACGAAATGTTTTTAAATTTTCGGATAGGACCCGTTAATAATCGATTTTCCGATTTAAACGCGTATAAATTTTTTTGGCCGTCTAACATATCTCGACGCCCAGTTAACTCCGACGCGTTAGGCAAGCAATATATTGGTCTTATCTTTAACGTACTAAAACCGGACAGGAAACTCTCGCGTATTTAGGTCAAGGATACGTTTGATAATGGATTTCTCTTCGGTCGACGTCACTTTTTGCAAATTGGGGATAATATCGGCTCGGGCGCGTCGACCGTGATATCGGGCTTTTAAACTAAATTCAGAGACGTTATATATAGAATCTAACTTTTTAAATCTTAACTTCTGGTTTTACTTTTTAGCCTGTATAGCTAAGTTTATTCTAGATTCTTTTGTAAAACGCTACATGTTGTTGGTGTTCAGAGATTGAGAATTGAAGTTGGATAATTAAAATATTGACAAAAACGGCTCGCGAGCCTGTTTAGCTCGCGACTTTATATGGCACGTTATACTGAAATACTTTTGTATTTTTATCATCACGATAGAATAACTTGAATTCGTTTAAAAAACACTGATATGCAGGTTTTTCTAATATAAGACATACTTAAAAAAACCCGCCTTATAATAATACGACAGGTAATCATACAGCTGCAGCTAGAAAAATATTGCAGTCACTCATTTCTTAAATCTTAAAAGGGCTAAAGTCGGCTATTTTATAAATTCAAAATTAGTTGATGTTTTACACCACGTTATCGGATGCACTACTTCACCGGATGGCCTTTGGTACCTCGCCACAGCACACCTAAATTGATCAACTATAACGTATCGAAATCATTGAAATTTATCGAATTTTCTTTTTCGCTAAACGGCTTTATAGCTTTTCGATAAATGCGCGTATTATCTTCAGGTTTGCTGTAAATGCTATACTTTTTTTTTTTTCGGTTTAATGTTTTTACCACGATTATCTCCAGTCGTTATTAGCTGTATTCCTTTACTACCTGCCTCATTTTCAGCTAGAAGGATTTACTTTTCTTGTATAATAGACATTTCTTTAAAATATTTCAACGTTCTATAATTAGTTACGCGTACTTATGCAGTTACTTTTTCTTTTTCTTTTTTTAAAAAAAGCTTACGTCGTACAAGAATAATAAATTATTTTTACCGAAAAGATTGACCGATCTGTTTAGTAATTAAAGTATATATTTTATTCTTTATAGATATTTTTAAAAGTTCTCCCTACTAGAGAAATAGAACCGACGAATAATAACAAGAACACAGTTGGTATAACATCAATTATTAGCTGTTAAACTTAAAAAACCTGATTAAAACCGAATAAAATCACGCTAGCTTTTGTAAATCCGAATTTAATATTATTAGACGTTATCATAGTATTAAACGTATCGTAAAGACCGATAATCTCTTTTAATAATAGAAAGATAGAACGAGCGTATTAAAGTTTCTATATAAAGTAAATACGTGCGCTTTTAAATAGAAAAATAAAATAAAGTTAAAACGTTAAAGCCGATAAGCAAAATGTGCGGCTATATAAACCGTAATAATGCTGTAGTTTGTATAATACTTTTCGAATTCCATAAAAAGGTCACTTTTATAACTACTAAAAATCAAAAATCGTGTCGATCTTTTCCTATATATTCGAATATCTTTATCGAAATCTTAAATTTCTTTTAAATTTAGTTGGTTGATTATCTAACTATTATTACTTAACCCGATTCTTTCATCGATTGGTAATTAATTTTCCCGATAAAGAAATTTAAGGTTATTTTTTCCCGTTATAAATATAAATGACGATAAAGTCTAACTTTGCAGCTTAATATTTCGTATAACGCTAGTTAGCTTATTTCTTATTTATTTAATACGTTTATTTAAGTTTTTTATAATCTTTCAGTATATAGAACTGCTATATCCGTCAGCATGAAAAACCTTATCAAAAGTTTCGTTTTGTCGAAATTGTAAATCTCCATTTTTACGATGTGGTACTTTAAAATAAGGACTCAAACAAACTTAAACTACTGGCGAAATATTTCTGCAATTACTCATAATATCCGTTAATAATCTATATATGAATTAAACGCGTTCACAGCTATTTTCGCCATTTAATAAATTTCGACGCCAAGTTAAACCCCGAAACGTCTCGCGACAAAATTAAGCAAGTAATATATTAACCATATTCTTAATATATTAAAGCCGTACAAATAGCGTTCGTGTGTTCAATTTAATAATTTTGTCGTCTATGAATCTCTTTTTCGATCTGCTTTAACTTTCGCTAATTTAAGATAATATTAGCTTAGTTAAGTTCACTATATTATTATTTTTATAAGTTAAAATAAGTTACTTTATATATAAAAGTAAATACCGTATAACTAGGTTTATTGTCTCGCTTTTTAGTACCCCATTATATATTTTTAGTATTAAAAATGGATAATTAATATAAAATAATTAAGATATATTAAATGTTGTCGAGTAACGTAGCGCATTTGATAAAGTAGTATAACATATTAATAATAATGATAATATTAATATTATTAACGTTCTCTGTATACCAGTGAAATATTTATATAAGCGAAATACTTTTTTATCTAGTTTAACTATCTATCTTCAATCGTCTATTTTTTATATCAACATTATGGAACGCCTTACAAAGAAATAAAGCTGAACTTAGATATTTAAGCGAAAAACGGAACTCGAAACTTCGATATTAAAAGCTTAGATTTATCAAGAAGCTTTTAACTTTACCTTAATATACCGTTTTAACGGTAAATAAGCTCCAACTGATATTATCTTTTTCTTTTAGAAATTAACGGCGGCGGAAAAGAAAATCGATTATCGACCGAAGTTTCGACCTAAATACGCGAACGTTTCCTGCTCGAATTTAATATATGAAAGATATAACGAATATATTATATGCTCAATACGTCATGGAACGAGCCGGAATTAACTAAGTGGCAAAGTTCGTTAAACTGCAAAAAAAAAAAAAAAAAAAAAAAAAAAAAAAAAAAAAAATAAAA
>QJNY01000338.1:0-89457 GCA_004155945.1 Monosporascus sp. mg162
TACGTCCCGCCATACGCCCCGCAAGACGCCCCGCACGGACCCCCCAATACGCCCTCCAACGCCATTCCAACGCGTTCTATACCACGTTCTCCGCCGTATATCTTGCACGTATTAAAGCCGGACAGGAAATGCTCGCGTATATAGGTTAAGGATTCGATTGCTAATCGTTTTCTCGTCGGTCGGCTTCGGTTCTTGCGAAATAGGCGTAATATTGGCTTGGACGCGTTGCTAGAATGCACGCAACTAGCCAATTAATACAACACAACTGATGTCCCCTATATCTGACAATTAAGAGTCTCATTTGCTCAATTCGCGTTAGCTATCAATTGATCAGCTGTTGCTGAGACGATATAGGCTGTGCATCAGTAGCAATTATCTATATGCTTCATTAGCCACAATGGCGACCGTACCGTCGACGTCCGCAGTCATCTACACCGGTCCTAAGGACTGGGACAAATTCAAGGACGAATTTAAGACCAGAGCCAAGGGATATAACTTGTGGGATTATATTGATCCTGATCAGAACGTTCCATGGCCTGTTAAACCTACAGCGCCCGACATAACCTTCTATCCAGAGAGACGAGTTCGCCAGACGACGCAGGCAGCTGGTGCATCCTCCGAAAGAAGGGGTATTGGTGGGATAACTAAGGAACCAACAATTTTATTCAAGATAAACATTAACGCAACAGCTAGCTATGCAGCCCTCGCATCTTACAAACGAAACGTTAACTCATATACAGCGAAACCACTACGAATTGGTAACGGTACGATATGGCACCTAAGACTAGGACACCCAGGGCCCGAAGTGATCGCCCAGTTGCAGTCCCATACAAGGGGAGTTTGCCTAAAGGGTCCTACAACAATCGAATGCCAAGCATGTGGCAAGGCGAAGGCCAAGAGGCAAATACGCCGCGAGCCGAGGGAGGGAACCTCCCGATCAGGACAGCGAATCGCCATCGACTTCACAGATTTCGAAGAAAACCCTAAAGGGTATAGATACGTTATGTTTGCGACCGACAGGTATTTAGGATACATCTGGGATATTTATTTAAAGAATCGAAAGCAAGATATATTGATTATAGCGTTTCGATACTTCCTAGGGGTTCTAAAAAACCAGGACAAGGTTTTCCTACAGGTGTTCGAATGCGATAACGAAATCTTAAAAAATTACCAGCTTCGAAATATGCTTCAGTCGCCTTCTTTTAGTATTAAACTTAAGCTTTCAGTACCGCATATCCAGGCCCAGAACGGGGGTACAGAACGTTTAAGGGGTATAATCAAGGAGAAAGCGATTGCGATGCGAAATGGCGCTAAGTTACCCTCGTTTCTGATCGTATACATCTTTAAAGCTGCAATATATTTGTATAACCGTACCCCCAAATACGCACTTTTTTAACGAAGCCTATACGAGGTTTATTATATTTACCTGGCGTATAGGGACGGCGTTGCAGTATTCGATCGGGGCCTAGGCCACCCAAATATATAAATATAAAAAGACGAAGACCTGAGCGGAACAATTTAGCTACCGGTTGGACAGGAAAGGTGGTTCCAGAATGGCATAGGCGTAAGAGACGTACGGAATGGGGAAAAGCAAGCCTGTTTGTATAGGACTGATCACCCTTATACGACCGCTGTATTCGAATTATTTCCGTCCTTTGGCCCATTATTTCCACCAGCGTTTGCTTTGATGATTGTTACGATTAATGCGTTAGCGGAAGTAATAGAGGTAGCTTTAGGCTTTTGTCGTTCTGTTTAACCTAAAGTAACGGTAAAAGACGAAGGTACCTTACGGGTTGTAAACGTAGGTTTCCCGTGCGTTCCGCGTCGAAAGGATAGTTATCGGTACGATTACAGAGTATGGGAAGCCGCGTTTAACGTAGGACGATTAACTTATTTTGTTAGTACGATCGATAATCGGCCGGTAAGCTGCGGAAATTTAGGGAAGATAATTACCCAAAGTACGCGTTACCTTAATCGGAAAGGCTTCGATACGAAGATATATAAAATCCTTAGGTCGCGAGACCGGGTATACAGGCGCGATTTACCGTTACCGCCGCGAGGCTATAAAAAGCTGAATATATAGGCGCGATTTACCGTTACCGCCGCAAGGTTATAAAAAGCTGAATATATACCCGTTAAGGGAATTATTTCGTAAGGCCGAAAAGGCCTATTTACAGAGTTTTAAGGAGATATAATTTTGGGAGGTTGTTGATTAATTTTCTGCTAAAGGGAAACAGGTCCTAAGGTGCATATAGGTGTATATTTACAAGTTCGATAAACATAGCTGGTTGCAAAAATGCAAGGTACGTTTCGTCGTACGGGGCGATTAACAGCTGAAAAACGCTTGTGGTAATATATACGCATCCATTTTAGCTGGAAGGTCATTTAAAACCTTGATCGCTATCGCGGCTAGATTCGACCTAAAGCTTAAGCAGTATAATGCGGTAAACGCTTTCGTTAATGCCAACCTACCTTATAAAGTGTACATGAAAATAATCCCAGGATATTTACATCGTAGCAAGATTTTCCTAATTAAAAAGGCATTATATGGATTAAGGGAATTACCTTTGCTTTGGCAAAAGGAATTTACTGGGACGCTTAAAAATTTGGAACTTAGCTCCGTTCCTTATGAACCCTGTTATTTTATTCGTTAAGGGGTATTTATTTTTTTCTTTGTAGATAATATCGTTACGGCGTACCGCAAGAAAAATCAAGACCTCGTCGATCAAGTAATTCAGCAGATAGGGAAGCGATATACCCTTACAGGGGGTGAGGACCTACAGTGGTTCCTCGGCATCGAAGTGATCAGAAATAGAGCTAAGAGAAAAATCTGGCTTTCCCAATCTGACTTTATAGATAAACTGACTAACCTAGTCCCAAAAGAAAATCTGAATGACCTCCCAGATACGCCAATAACAAGCGTCGAACTATTGCCGAATTATGATCTGGCCCATCCAGGCTCCGTCAACAGATACCAGAAGAAGATCGGTTCTATCCTCAACGCACATCATAAAGCTGCCGATCGAGTTATACTATACCTGATCGGGACCAAGACGTTAGCGTTGTAGTTCGGGGGTGAGGATCCATTGGACACCTGGAGCGATGCCTCTTTCGCGGATAACACGATCGACCGAAAAAGCTCCTAAGCTTATGAAGCTGTTTGGAGGAGTGATAGGATGGCGGGCGAATAAGCAAGACACAGTAACTACTTTTACAACAGAAAGGGAGTTGTTGTCCCTTGCGCAGGCTGCAAAAGAAGCCTTGTTCAGCTTTCGACTGATCAAAGAGCTGGGAGTCACCCTGGATGCTGGACCGTTAAATATGTGGTGCGATAATCGACAGACCATTCGGCTTATCAACGCCGACGTCGCCCTGTTACAGACGAAACTGCGGCATGTGGATATACATAATTACTGGTTGCGAGAAGCCGTAGAGAGGGACATGATCAGAGTGGACTATACGCCTACGGTCGACATGCTGGCTGATGGATTGACAAAGGCCCTGTCACGAGAACCTTTCAGGCACTTTAAAGAGCAGCTAGGATTAGTGGATGTTACGGAAGCCTTCAATCGGCGGAGGAATACCCTGCGAGTGATTTCAAAGGAGGAATTGGCTGATCAGGAGGATTCGATCGCCGGAGGAGAGGTGGAATGGAACGCTGCGGCTCTAGGAAGTGATGAAGTGTGACGGTCAACGCCGTGACTGCGTCGAGGCGTTGAGGGGGTGTGTCAGCTAGCAGGGGTGCGCTAGCACCCATATCGGATAAGATTCCCTCTGATCGGAGCATATATGTTCCGTGGCTAGACTACTTCAAAGATCAGGACGCGTTGCTAGAATGCACGCAACTAGCCAATTAATACAACACAACTGATGTCCCCTATATCTGACAAGCCTTGATATAATGTGCACACTTGAAAAGAAGCTGAAGATACAGTTAGTAAAGAAGTATTCGATTGATTTGGCTTGATTTGATGTGTTGTGGTTGAGTAATTTGAATGTGTTGTTGCGGAGCCCCAAAATCTGGCCAGCTCGCTTGTGTGGCCAGCTCGCTTGTGTGGGATGTTAAGTTTTTTATATTAAAAATTAATATTAGCCTTTTTAAATAAATAAGCATTAAATTTAAATTTTCGATAATATATTACTTACAAATAAATAAATAAACGAAATATTTAAATTAAACGTTAAAGCAATATTTAAAAAGTTATATTAATTATTAACAAAACAATTGGGTTAAACTTTTTTTATTAGCTTAAATAATTTATAATATTTTTATTAACGAAGATATAGGTATTTTTCCTTATATAGCGGTATATAATTACCAAGTAAAAACTTAACGGCTAAAACAGTTACTGGACGAAGTTCCAAAGTTAACCGCAAAAACTTTTCGAACAAAAACAGTAATAATTAAAATCCAGATAATATAAGTTCGCTTATAAAACGAATTACGATTTTTCTAATAAAGGA
Source organism: Monosporascus sp. mg162 (assembly GCA_004155945.1). NCBI lineage: Eukaryota > Fungi > Ascomycota > Sordariomycetes > Xylariales > Monosporascus > Monosporascus sp. mg162. Next base: position 4,465 of record QJNY01000338.1, read on the forward strand.
TAACTTAATATTATAATAAAAAAAGAATTAAAGGATTAATTTTATCGAAAGGAAATAAAGTTTATTTGTTACGCTAAAAACAAAACGCAATTTCGAACATTTTTTAAATTAAAACAAAAAAACCCAGTAATAAGTTCGACTTTAAAAAGCTTAATCCGTTCAAAAACGATAAAGTTATTTCCAAAACTAATTACCGATTGTTATTACCTAAAATAATAAGGATATATCTTATTTTCCATATTTCTTTACTTAAACTAATATTTAAGAACGCGTCGTTGGAAATTAATTTGAAAGTCGGAAAAGACGACGATAAGTATAAAGTTAAATAAATACTAAATTTTAGGGTAATTAAAAATAAGGTTCAATATTTAATCAAATAAAAAGATTACCTATACGAAGAAAATATTTGGGAACCCTTTAAGTATCTGACGAACGCGAAGGACCTGGTTAAAACGTTTTACCGGCAAAATTCTAACCGACCGACTTTAATGCGGCTAAGGTTGCAGGCGATAACGGCCTAATGTCCAGGTTTAACCTTAAGCCGTTCCAATCGAAAGAAATAAAGGTTTCCGCCGTGGCATTTATTTCTAAAATAAGCTGCGCTTATTTTGCTTCTATACGACGCTGTTCTATTTCTTCCTTTTCCTTATTTAATCTTTTTTGTTTTTTTAATTCGTCTACGGAACGAAACTGTAACGAACCTGTTATACATCCACCTGGAGATATGAGCAGTGTCCGAAATGGGGTCTTGATTTGCAGGTAATAATAGTGCGAGGGATAACTTAGTAGTCTGTTCGTTAAAGAGGTTTACGGACTTTTCCCTTAATCGGAGAACGGTGCCTTTGACTAAAAGCTTAGATTAATAGCTAAAAAGCGAAACTAAGTGGGTGCTATTTATATAAAGGTTCTGATCATTATATATCCTTTTATTCTGTAGTAAGTATATTACGGATCTATGTAATTTAAGTAATTTGCTAGATCATTTAGATTAATTAAATTATCTCGAGAGCCAAGCTTTCTTTGGGTCCGAGGTTTAGCCGTATCTATGCTAACCTTTAAAAACTTGGCTTTTTTTAGATAGGAACCTTTGTTTTTGTAACACCATTTCCCTTTTCCAAGGATTTTTGTTTTAAAGATAAGAACCGTAAGTAACCCTTTTGGTGGTTGGAAAGAGTGCAGGGATTTCTTAACTGATTTTATTATAACAAGCCGTATTTAGAAAGAAAAAGGAAAGAAAAAACTTCGGTTTAATTAACGCGAGGCGCGCGATAACCGTACAGAATACATTAAGAAATTCGGTTCCAAGGTTAACCTTTGTTCGAACTGTATTCGTTTTGGGGAAACCGAATATTTTTTCGTGTTTGACGTCTTTAGTTGCAGTTATTGTACCCGTCGCCAGCGCCTATCTTGTGACGTATTGGAAATGAATTTTTTAATAAAAATTGGAGAAAAACGAGAACGGTTATAAAGGGAATAGCGCAAAGTAAAGGATAAATTAATGGAGCTTTTTGGTTGATTAAAGCGCTCACGTCCCCAGCAAAACGTTTTAAAAAAGAAAGCTTTTGCTATATTAAAGGAAGGATATAAGTTGGACTAATTAAGAAAATAAGAAAGGTTGAAAAAAAAAACAGCGTTATATAAAGAAGAAACAAGCGCAGCCTGCTTCCGAAATTAATGCCAATATAAAGGTATCCGCCTTTTTCGACTGGAGCGCCGAAGGTTTGGATCTGGAGGTTGGACCGTTATCGCCTGCGACCTTAGCTGCTTCAAAGACGGTCGGTTAGGACTTTGGCGGTAAAACGTTTTAACTAGGTTCTTTATATTTGTCAGGTGCCTAAGGGGTTTCTAAGTGTTATCTTTAGGTAGGTAGTTTTTCCATTTAACTAGGTACTGGATTTTGTTGTTAACCATTTTTAAATTTAGTATTTTCTCGACCTCGTACTTATTAATATTTTCCTTAATTTCCAAGTTTATTTCCAGCGGGGCGTTATGTTACGAACCAAAGGTTCTCCAAGATGAGAATGCTCCTTTAGGATTAGCGCGGACGAGCTCCGGGTAAACTACGGAGCTGGCTAAGACCTTGGTAATTTAATATAATTTAGTTAATTTAGGACAAGTAGGGTAGATTACGGTAAATCATATAAATTAAAGGTATATTTACTAAAAAATAGGAAAATATATAACGAACGGTTTTCTTATATAGATAATACCCAGATAAATTCGTTTTTTAGTTATTAATTTAAGTTTTTAATTAAAGGTAACGTTTTGCGATTAAAAGAAAAATCCGCAAATCTTTTTAACGAATAAATTATTAAATTATTTTTCGCCTTATTATTACCTGCAAATCAAAAACCCCTTTCGGATATTAATTACGTTTCCAAGTAATTATGTAATAGGTTCGTTACATTTTAATAACTTTTTAATTAATAGCCGACGAATAGTTTAAGGCTTAATTAGGCATAAGCTTTCCTAAACCAAGTAAAAACGATATTACAGAACGGCGTTCAAAAAATAAACGATATACCCGATCGCCTTCGTTAGCAAACGATTAATATTTAAATTAAAACATTTTACCCCTTATTAAAGAAGTTTTTTCTTTAATCGACAACATGGTTCCCGTTAATACTCGGTTTTAAGGAAAACCTTTTTTTCAGTAATAACCTTTTCCGGCTTCGAAAAAAACCATTAAGGTCCAGGAAAACGAACCGGAAAAGGAAAAAAAGAAATCCGACAGCCCGAAAGGTAAAGAAAAAGAACTTACGATTAACGACAAATTACGCATTTTAATAACTAAACTTTAAGCGGTAAAAAAGGAAAATGCCAAACTCGTTTGACAGCAAAGGTTTTCGATATTGCCTTTATTTGGCGCAAATTAATTCCGCGAAAATATTGTTCCACCCTTTACTTATTATAAAATGCCAAAGGTTAAAGGTTATAAGCTAATACCCCCAAAACCTTATAACGGCATTACAGATATAAAAAAATTTTTAATCCAAGCTAGATTTTACTTTAAGTTTTATAAAAATTCTTTAACGGAAAATTATCAAAAGATAATAGTTATCTTTCAGCTGCTTGCCGGAAAAATTCTTTTATAATCCGAACCCATTATAAACGATTACCTTATAAACTACCTTAATTAATTTTCCAACCTAATTAATTATATTTTCGGCAAATATAAACATTTTAAGGAAAAAATGCAAACTTTATTTAAAAATTCCGATAAAGAATAATATACGGTCGAACAGTTACACCTTTTTTAACAAACTAAATCAGCAGCCGAATATGCAACTAAATTTAATCGTTTTATATCGGTTTCCAATTTTCTAAAAAACGTACTATTTTATCCTTTTTACAACGGCTTAAAATTACAAATAAAGGATAAAATGTACAAAATGCCCAAAATTAGCCCTTTCTAGGATTATATTAACAAAACTATTATTGCCGATCGACGTACCTTTAAAAGGTATTTGGAAAAAAAAAGATCCGACAGAAAAAAGGACGATCGAAGCTTTAGCAGCAAATCCCAAAAAAGCAAAAACAAAAACAAAACCCAAAAGGAAGCGAATACCACTTTTAGGGAGCCCAAAAAGGATAAATCGAACGTTAAATACTTTAACTGTAACAAAAAAGGCTATTACAAGAACGAATGTCGTTCCCTAGCCAAAAGGAACTCCAGGAAAAAAAGGATTCCTTAAAAAAAGGCCCGAACAGCCGAACAAAAAACAAATAATAAAAACGAAAAAAAAAAGGAAATTAATTCCACCTTTTTCCAATAGAAATATACCATTGCGACGACCTACTATAAACCAAGCGGCAACCCAAAGTACGAACGTTACCCGATTTGCCAGAATCAAACAGCCAAAGCCTGCAAGTATTATCCCGGATAACTAGCCTCCAAAGTAGCCATAAAACTAGGATACGAATGTCATTTAGATATGCAAAAGTGCGAAATATACCACGAATATGGCCAAATGCGCCCCGATAACTATGGGCTGAAAGTACCTGAACCCGAAAAACCTCTAAAACGGGCGGTATACCTTAAAACCGAAACCCTTAAACAGAACTTTATTAATAGGTACAGATTTCTCCATTTTTCGACCTGCAACGATAACGATTATCCAATTTACCTTCGAACAAAGGAAAACAACGATTATTGGCCCGGTTAAAACGAAGAAACCTTTACAAAACCTGATAGCAATTGCAGATATATCGAAATTCCCCGATAGCCCGAATACCCTCGATCTTATTATTTGCACCCCGATTCGGATTAAAGCCGAAAAGCTATTGCTTAGGGTTGCTTATGCTATACCCTTATGCTATGCCTGATGCATAAACTTCTGGATATAAAAGCAAACCTTGCAAAAATCTCAACTTCGAATCGGAAATCTTTCCAAACGTTAAAGGTAAAAATCGCTAAAGTGAAATGCCAAATTAGCCAACGAAGGTAATATACTTGCATAAACGATAAGTGTACCAAATACGCAATTAAGAAAGCTCGCAAATGGAAACGCTTCTTAACGAACAAAATTACGAAATTAAAAAACGGCAAAGGCTTTCGAAATTAAGGCATCGAAAAACTTTGCAAACCAAAACCTTATATAAAGCAAAAAAAGGATTACGAAACCAAATCGAAATTCTTATTCAGTATTAAAGCCAGACTTTTAAAGCCATAATTAATTTTGGAACAAAAGGTAATTTCATTTCGCCAGCCGTAACCGAAAAATATTACATTTTTTGGAGGTACAAGCTAAAGTCTTACAAATTACGGACAATTAATAAAAATTTTTCCCGGTACGATAACGGACAAATCCTTAAAGAAATTAAAAAACTTTTAATATAAATCTAAGGGTATTAAAAGCATTTTACCCTGGATATCGCCGACATTTCAGGTTATAATGTTATCTTGGGAATACCATAACTTAACTTTAGTAATCCGTTAATTAATTGGAAAACTTGCTAGCTTTTTTAGGATTACGAATTAATTCCTATTAAAAAAAGGTCCAAAAAAGTTTGTTACATTATCCGAAAAACTAAGGTATTAAATTTTGCCAGTACCATACTTTTAGAATATTAGCGATTCGAACGACTTTTTAAAGATAAAAAAAATTACGAATTGTTTTTATACGGATAATGGGATTATCGTATACTTATTAAAAAAAACATTACTTTAAGTTTTACAAAATTTATTACATAAATCCAGAAAAAGTAAAAGCTTTATAAAAAAGCATTTAATTAAACCTAAAAAAAGATTATATTTAATTATCCGAATTTCCCGTAAGTTACCCTGTACTTATAATATCCAAAATTAAGGACGGTAAGCAGAAAATCGACCAAAACGGAAATCCGGTTTATCGACGCGTAATCGACTATCGACAGTTAAACGATATTACTATTAAAAACGGATATCCTTTAATCTTGATAAATACCTTAAGGGAAAACGTAAGCAAAGTTAAATAATTTACCGCCTTAAACTTTCGAAACGGGTATTACCGCATCAAAATAGCAAAAAGAAAAAAATAAAAAACTACCTTTCGAACGATATACGGGCATTACGAATACCGAATAATGCCTTTAGGATTTATTAACGCCTTTACTAGTTTTCAACGCCTGATTATAATTATATTTAAGAAGTTCCTAAATAAGTATGTTTTTGTCTACCTCGACGACATCCTCATTTATTCCGAAACGTTAAAAAAGCATAAAAAACATATTTTCCAAGTTCTTAAAGTTTTGGATAAAGCAAATATCCGAATTAACCCCGCCAAAAATGTATAACATACGCAGAAATTAAATTATCTAGGATTTACCCTTACTTCCGGTTAAATTTAAATCCAAGACTTTAAATTAAAAGTAGTTAAAAACTGGCCTATCCTTAATAAGGTAACCGTTACAGATATCCGATAGATCTTAAGATTTACGGGTTACGTACGTAACCTAATTAAAGGATATAAAAATATTGTTAAACCATTAACGAAACTTACTACTAAGGAATATATTAAAAAAAAATTCGAATTTTTAAAAGAAACTAAAAAAGCTTTTTAGTTACTTAAAAACGAAATTACCAAAATATTAATAATAAAATTTCCTAACGCTAATCGAAAAAAACGCCTAAAAACAAACGCTTTAAATTATGCCCTAAACGTAGTTTTGGAGTAATAAAAAAGTAATAAAAAATAATACCTAATAACCTATTATTCCAAAGCTTTTCGAAACGTAGAACTTCGATACAAGATTTACGACAAAGAATTGCTAACGATTATCAACGCTTTTAAGGAATAAAAACCTTTTTTTAACGGAACTAAAAAACCTTTCGATATTTACTTAAATTATAAAAACCTTACCCGGTTTATGACGATTTAAAAGCTAAATAAACGCTACGAAACCTAGATAATTTTCCTATCGAAGTACAACTTTTAAATTTACCATATTAAAAAAAAAGAAAATATCTAAGTAAATATCCTAAATCGCAAAAAAGATTACGATTCCAAGGTTCCGAAACGTCGAATGCAAGTGTTATAACAGATTAAGGACGGTACTTTACGGTTATGTAAAATATTAAAACAACTTACTTCAGAATTTTTAACGAAATTCCGAAATTCCTATAATAAGGAAAAGTAAAAAAAAGTACAACAATTAAATAGACAACTTGAAAACTAGCTGTTGTACCATAGCAAAATCTATATCTTTCGAAACCAATAAAAACAATTCGTTAAAAAATTCCATAAAAATCTGTTATATAAATATCAAGGTATTTTTAAAACCATCAAACGATTATAAGAAAAATACGACTTTTTAGGACTTCGACGAATTGTTAAGCAGGTAATTAAGGATTACAATATCTACAATAAGGCAAAAACAGCCCGACATAAGCCTTATAAACTTTTATAGCCTACAAATATTCCAGAAAAAGCTTGGAATACCATTACTTAGAATTTTATTACCGGTTTACCCTTATCAAAAAACCCCGTTATTAAAGTTTAATATGATGGAATATAGGTAATCGTTAATAAACTTATTAAATATGGATACTTTTTACCTTTTAAAGGAAACGTAACGGCAAAACAATTAGCTTACGCCTTTATCCAATATTACTTCGACAAATATAAAATACCAGAAAGAATTATTTCAGACAGAAATAAGCTTTTTATATTAAAATTTAATACCAGCTTCTTTAAGCAAATAAGCGCCAAGCTTAAGTTTTTTACAGCATATTACTTATAAACAAATGGATAAACGGAACGTTTAAATCAAACATTAAAGTAATACTTAAAAAGTTACATTAACTATTAACAAAATAATTAAGTTAAACTTTTTCCATTAACTTAAGTAACTTATAATACTTTTATTAACGAAAATATGGATATTTTTCCCCATACAGCAGTATATGGATATTAAGCAGAAATTCGATAGCCAAAATAACTATTCGATAAAGCTCTAAAGTTAACCGCAAAAGCTTTTCGAACAAAAATAATAACGACTAAAATTTAAACAATATAAATTTAATTATAAAAAGAATTACGATTCTTCCAGCAAAAGATAACCTAATATTATAATAAAAAAAGAATTAAAGGATTAATTCTGTCGAAAAAAGATAAAGTTTATTTGCTACGCTAAAAACAAAACGCAACTTCGAACATTTCTTAAATCAAAACGAAAAGGCTTAGTAATAAGCTTAATTTCAAAAAACTTAGTCCGTTTAAAATCGATAAAGTTATTTCCAGGATTAATTACCAACTGTTATTATCCAAAACGATAAAAATACACCCTGTTTTCCATATCTCTTTACTTAAATCAATACTTAAAAATGCCCCGTTAGAAATTAATCTAGAAATCGAAAAGGACGACGATAAATACAAAGTTAAACAAATACTGGACTCCAGGATAATTAAAAACAAGGTCCAATATTTAATTAAATAAAAGAACTACCCATACGAAAAAAACACTTAGGAACCCCTTAAACACTTAACGAATGCGAAAAACCTAGTTAAAACGTTTTACCGCCAAAATTTTAACCGACCGTCTTTAACGCGGCCAACGTCGTAAAGGATAACGGCCCAGCACTTAAATCCAACCTTAAAGCGCTTTAATCGAAAAAAATAAACGCTTTTACCATAGCGTCCATTTTAAAAACAAGCTAAGCTTGCTTTGCTTTTATACGGCGTTATTCTTTTTCCAATTTTTCTTATTCTTCCAATTAATTTAATTTATATCTTTCCTTTAAAATCGCAATAACCTTTTTTTTTAATACGTTTTATTAAAAACGTAAACGTTTTAATCGCCCAATAAACTCCTGCAATTTTTCTTTTTACCGACGAAATATTTCCTCCTGACGCTAGCGTAATTCATCCAATTTTTTCTCAATTACTTCCTAATACGCTAAAAACCCATCTTCGACTTTACGCTACTTTTGCTGCAACCGATCACGTTTTTCATCAATTTTCGACAAAGAATTTATAATTAATACGTTACAAGATAAACGTTAACGACAAGTACAGTTGTTATAATTCGGAATGCCAACTGTATAAAAATAATCAGAATTATTAAGGCGAACGCAATTCGAACAAGGAAATGCTTTAACGCCAAAACTCCTAATCGAATCAATTCGATTATCTCGGGATTCCCGTTAGTTAGGACGAGGTTTCCCTTTTTGCTTATTCGCTTAACCTATCATAATAAATCCAATTAACTGAAAAAAAACAGCAAAAAGCGGTTTCGAACAAAAAGATATTTACCTTTTTATCTTCGGGACAAAGATTCTTAAAAAAAGGGAATAATGTTACGAACTAAAAGTTTTCCAAAATAAAAATGCTTCTTTAGGATTAACGCGGACGAACTCCGGGTAAACTACGGAACTGGCCAAAACCTTGGTAATTTAATGTAATTTAGTTAATTTAGGACAAGTAAGGTAAATTACGGTAAATCATATAAATCAAAAGCACATTTACCAAAAGATAAGAAGATATATAACGAACGGTTTTCCTATATAAATAATACCCAGATAAATTCGTTCTTTAGCTATTAATCTAAATCTTCAATCAAAGGCAACGTTCTGCGATTAAAGGAAAAGTCCGCAAATCTCTTTAACGAACAGATTACTAAATCATTCTTCGCCCTATTGTTACCTGCAAATCAAGAACCCCTTTCGGATACTGATCACGCTTCCAGGTGGTTGTGTAACAGGTTCGTTACACGTTACTGGATACTGGTTTTAGTAGGGAAATGTGGAAAATAGGATGTATTTTTATTGTTTTAGGTAGCGACAGTCGATAATTGGTTTTGGAAATAACTTCGTTAACCTTAAACGGACCGAATTTTTTGAAATCAAGTTTGTTATTAGGTTTTTTGGTTTTGATTTGTGAGATATTTAAGGTTATATTTTGTTTTTGGCGTAGTAGGTAAACCTTATTTCTTTTTGATAGAATTGGTCCTTTAATTCTTTTTTTATTGTAATATTAAGCTATTCGTTGTTAAAGAAATTGCAGCTTAATTTTGAGACGAGCTTAGATGGTTTTGATTTTAAATATTATCGTTTTTGCTTTAGGGGTTATTGAGATGGTTTTTGGAGTTTTGCCGAGTGGTTACTTTGATCGTTAAGTTTTTGTATTTTGTTTATATACGGCTGTATAAAGGGAAATGCTTATGTTTTTATTAATAAATGTATTATAGGTTATTTATGCCAGTGGGAATAATTTTACTTAGTTATTTTGTTAGTAGTTAATATAACTTTTTAGGTACTGTTTTAAGGTTTGGTTTAATCGTTCCGTTTATTTATCGGTTTGGGAATGATACGTTATAAAAAATTTAAGCTTGGCGCCAATTTATTTGAAAAAGCTGGTGCCAAATTTGGAAGTAAATAGCTTATTTTTATTTGAAATGATTTTTTTTGGGATTTTATGTTTATTAAGATAATGTTTTACAAATGCGTAGGCCAATTATTTTGCTGTCGTATTTCCTTTAAAGGGTAGGAAATATTTATATTTAGTGAGTCTGTCGACGATTACCTATATTCCGTTATACTGGATTCCGGTAACGGGATTTTTAGATAAGGGTAAGCCGGTAATGAAGTTTTAAGTTATGGTGTTCCATATTTTATTTGGAATTTTTGTACGTTGTAGCAGTCCGTATAGTTTATAGCGAACTGCTTTGGCCTTATTGCAAACGTTGTAATCCTTAACTATTTGTTTGACGGTTTTTTTAAGTTTTGGAAAGTTGTATTTTTTTTAAAGTCGCTTAATTGTTTTAAAGATCCTTTAATATTTATATAACGGGTTTTCGTAAAATTCTTTAATAAACTGTTTTTGTCGTTCCCGTAGGACGTAAATCTTTTTTAATACAGTAATTAATTTTTGGATTATTTTTTTAATTATTTAACTTTTTCCTGCTTATCAAAATTATAAGAACTTTTGAATTAAGCCAAAAGTTCGGAGGTAGGTTTTTTCAGTATTTTATACAATTATAAGATACCTTTTTCTGTAGGTTATAATATTTGCATACGTCGTTTTAGAACTTTGATATCGTAATTTCCTTTTCGGCTTAAAATGTTTGCTTAGATATTTTTTTTACCTTTAATATGGTAAATTTTAAAATTAAACTTAAATAGGAAAATTATTTAATTTTCGTATTATTTATTAAGATTTTGAATCGTTATAAAGTAAGTAAGGTTTTTATGGTCGGAATAAATGTTAAAAAGTTTTTTAGTTTTACTAAGGTAAGGTTTTTATTCCTTAAATGTTATAATAATTGCTAGTAATTCTTTATCGTAAATAAGGTATCGCAATTTTGTATTTTTTAGGGCTTTGAAATAATAGGTAACTGGGTATTACTTTCCGTTATCTTTTTATCGTTTTAGAACTGCTTTTAAGGCTTTATTTGATGCGTTAATTTTTAGTCGTTTTTTTTGTTATAATTGGGTAATTTCATGATAAAGGTACTGGTAATTTAATTTTTAAATGTTCGCATCGTTTTTTTGGCTTCCCTTAGGAATTCGATTTTTTTTTAGCGTACTTTTTGATAGTAAGGTTCGTTAAAGGTTTGGCAATTTTTTCGAAATCTTTGATTAAATTACGTACGTAGCCCGTAAATCCTAAAAACTGACGGACGTCGGTAACGGTTGCTTTATTAAGAATCGGTTAATTTTTAACTGCTTTTATCTTAAAGTCCTGGATTTAAATCTGTCCTGAAGTAATAGTAAAGCTTAGAAAATTTAGCTTTTAAGTATACCATACGCTTTTTTCGGCATTAACTAATAGGTTTACCTTTTCGAATGTTTTTAATATTTAAGCGATATATTTCTTATATTTTCTTAAGGATTTAAAGTAAATAAACATATCGTTTAAGTAAATAAATACGAAATTATTAAGGAATTTTCGTAAAATAGTTATTAACATATGTTGGAAACTAATAGGGGCATTGGTTAATCCTTAAGGTATTACTTTATATTCGTAAAGTTTATAAATTGTTTTAAAGGCGGTTTTTTACTTTTCGCCCTTAGTTATTCGAATTAAATAATAACCGTCCGGTAAATTTAATGCGGTAAATTATTTAGCTTTGTTGATATTTTCCTTTATAGTATTCATAAAAATAAAAAGGTATTTATTCTTAATGGTAATATCGTTTAACTGTCGATAATCGTAAATCTTTTTATATATAAGGTTTTTATCTTTATTAATTCGGATTTTCCTATCTTTTATCTTTAGTATTATTATAACGGGGTATTTTGCAGGAAATTTAAATTCTTAAATATATTTATGCTTAAGGTTTCGTTGTAAACTTTTTTATAAAGCTTTAACCTTTTTTGGGTTTATGTAGTAAATTTGGTAAAGTTTTAAATAATGCCCTTCCTTAATAGGAATTCTGTAATTTTATTAATTATAATTAGGTAACTTTTTTCGTATTCGTTTTTTAAATAGTTTTTTGAACTTTCGGTATTTAAGGAGTACTTTAATAATTGGGTTTATTATTTTAGCTTTTCGGATTAAGTAACAAATTTCTCGGAACTTTTCCTTTAAGAAAGTTTTAAAACGATTTTAAAAAAGTTTCTGGGTTTTTTAGTTAATACGAAGGTTGCTAAAACGAAACTACGGTATTCCAAGGATAATATCGTATCTTAAAATATCGCTTACGTCCAGCCTAATTTTTTCTGAATATCCCTAAATTTGTATTAAAAGTTTTTCCGTTTCCTTAAAAACTCGTTTATTTTTATATTTAGATAAGTTTCCGTCGACTGTAAATAATTTATACGACTTTAGCTTATATCTTTAAGGAATCCGATATTTTTTTACAATTAATAGTAAAATAAAGTTTCCTTTTATTCTTAAATCGATTATGGCCTTAAATATTTTGTTTCCGTATTAAAAAGGAATTTTAATTTAACTGCGTTATCCAGTTTTTACTTTAAATAAGGTTTTGTAAGTTAGGGCTTTTCGGTACCTTAATTTCGAAGGCCTGCGTAGTTTTTTAATTTGTTAATTTTGTTGGCTAAAGGGCGTTTTTATTTTCGGGTTTTCTTAACTGTATGTTTGGAACATTTATTATCTATGCAAGTAAACCACTTTCTTTTGCCGATCTGGCAAATTAATCTTGAAATTTTCATTTTCGATATTTAAAGGGGTTTTGGTTTTGGGGGTAAAATTTTCGAAAGACTAGCTTTTATGTCTAAGATTTTATGCATTATGCATAAAGTAGGTATATAGTATAGGTATCCCTATATAATAGCTTTTTGGCTTTAAGCCGACTCGGGGTAAAGGTAATAAAATCGGAAGTATTCCGGTTATCTGGGGGTTTTAATGCATCTGCATTTATTATCGGGTTTAGTAAATATCTCCTTATCCTATCCGGGCCAATAATTATTATTTTCCTTGGCGCGAAGGTAGGTTAGATAGTTGTCGACGTGACATATAGAAAAATGGAGCAGGTCGTAATTACAGATTAAATTCGAATCCGTTATATTCGAACGAATTAATTCCTTAACTTTAAGGGTTTTATTGGGTTCCGAAAAGGTTAGGTTATATATCACCGTATTAGGGCGCAATTGGCTATATTCGTCGTGCATTCTGTATCGCTGCTTATCTAAATAATAAATATAATTTAACTTTATAGCTATTTTGAAAGTTTCTTATCCGGAATAATATCTATAGGCTTTAATTATTCGATTTTAACAAATTTGGCAACGATCGTAGTTTAGGTTGCTATTTTGTTTGTAGTATATAATTACAATAGTAAATTCTTGCTGCGGGGAAATGGAACTAACTTTCTTTTTTTCCTCGCTTTCGCTATTTAATTCTTATTTGGCCATCCTAACCTTCTTCTGCAGTTAAGAAATCCTTCTTTTCCTAAAGTCCTTTTTTGTTAAAAAGCAACATTCGCTTTTGTAATGGCCTTTTTTGCCACAGTTGAAACATTTAACATTTAACTTGTCTTTTTTGGGTTCCCTTAAAGCAGTACTTGCTTCCTTCGAGAATTTGCCTTTTGTTTTGTCCTTTTAAAATTTGCTGTTTGAACTTTAGTTGTTTTTCTTTTTGTCGGATTTCTTTTTTTCCAAATACCTTTTAAAGGTACGTCGGTCGGCAATAATGGTCTTGTTAATATAATCCTGGAAGGGGTTAGTTTTAGGTACTTTGTATATTTTATCCTTAACTTGCGATTTTAGGCCGTTATAGAAAAGATAAAACAAAGCGCTTTCTGGGAAATTGGAAATTAAAGCAAGGCTATTAAACTTAATCGTATACTCGGCTGCTAACTTGGTTTGCTGGAAAAGATGCAACTATTCGACCGCATGCTGTTCTTTGTCGGAATCCCCAAATAAAGCTCGCATTTTTTCCTCAAAATGTTTATAGTTGCCGAAAACATAATTAATCAGGTTAAAAAACTGGTCGGGGTAATTTATAAAGTAGTTATTCATAATAGGTTCGGACTATAAAAGAACTTTTCCTGCGAATAGCTAGAAGATAGCTATTACCTTTTGATAATCTTCCGTCAGAGAATTTTCGTAGAACTTAAGGTAAAGTTTGGCCTGGACCAGGAATCCTTTTACGTTTATAGTTTTATTATAAGGCTTTAAAGAAGTTGGCTTGTAGCCTTTAACTTCCGGTATTCCATGGTAACTGGGAAAAGGAACTATACTTTCGCGAATTTTGTTTGCTTTAAATAAGGGCAAAGTCGAAAATTTCTGCTGTCGAATAAGTTTGGCATTTTCGTTCTTCAAAATCCTAACTTCTTTTGCGAAAATGTTTAGCTTTTCGTTAATAGTAAGTTCTTTTTCTTTGCCCTTTTATTTTCTGGTTAGTTGTTTTTTTTCTTTTTTTTTTTTGCATCAGATTTATAAACCTTTATGGTATTTTTTATCGGGGCAGGTTATTGCAAGAGCTGGGAAGAAAAAGGTCCTTCTTGAGATCGGGTGAAAAGGGGTGCCATGTTGTCGATTAGGGAGATGATTTTTTTTAATAGGTAGTAAATCGTTTAATCTGGTTACTGATTCCTTACTGGTTAGTAACGGCGATCGAATGTGCTGTTTATTTTTTGAATGTCGTCCTATGATGTCGTCTTTATTACGTTTAGAAAAGCTTATGCCCAACTGGGCCTTGAATCATTCGTCGATTATTAATTAAGGAGCTATTAAAATGTAACGAACTTGTTATATATCTACCTGGAGATATGAGCAGTGTCCGAAATGGGGTTTTGATTTGCAGGTAACAATAATGCGAAGAATGACTTAATAATTTGTTCGTTAAAAAGGTTTGCGGATTTTTCCTTTAATCGGAGAACGGTGCCTTTGATTAAAGGTTTAAATTAATAGCTAAAGAGCGAAACTAAGTGGGTGTTATTTACATAAGGGTTCTGATTATTATATATCCTTTTATTCTGTAGTAAGTATGTTACGGATCTATATAATTTAAATGATCTGCTAGATTACTTAGATCAACTAGATTATTTCGAAAGCCAAGCCTTCTTTGGGTCCGAGGTTTAGCCGTATCCACGCTAACCTCCAAGAACTTGGCTTCTTTCAGACAGGAACTCCTGTTCTTGTAACAGAAACCTGTAGCGAATTATTTTTATATCCCGACGTTGTAAGAAGTTTTGTTAACGGCTTAACCTAATTAACTTAGCCATGGTTTTTGTTTGCAGTTGCTACAGGTTTAACAGTACTTCCTCGGCGGCCCGCTTTTTACGATCAATCTACGCCTTTTCGGACCGGATGTTTTGTAACGACTTTAAAGAAATGTTAATAACCTTATAAGGTATATTGGCCTTATAATAATGCTGGCACTTTTTTCGCCTTTCAACCATTTTACATTCCAGTTTCAGATTTTCGTAACGTTCATAAGGCATAACTAAGTATCCAAAATCTGTAATAAAAGAAACCAAGTTTTTTCGACTTTCGGTAAAGGATTTAGCGCATTTTCGTGGTAGACCTGACATAATATTAACTAGGAACTAATGGTTTAAGGAAACAAAGAACGAAGGAAACGTACTTATTTTATCTTTAGGGACAAAAATCTTAAAAAGAAAGGAATAGTGTTACGGATTAAGATTTTCCGTTATTTGCGGGAAACCAAAAAAGGAATAATTTCGGGTCGGGTAAACTTCGGTGCCAAAAATGGTCTTTGCGGAACCTACAAAGATATTACAGAAATATTACAAAGATACTTTAAAAACATTATAAAGATATTACAGAAACCAAACGGAGGACATACTAAAGGGAAAAGATATATAAGGCTTTTATATTTTCTTGTAAATAGCACTTACTTAGTTTCGCTCTTTAGCTATCAATTTAAGTCTTTAATTAAAGGCATCGTTCTTCGATTTAGGGAAAAGTCCGCAAATCTCTTTAACGAACAGATTACTGAATCATTTTTCGTCTTATTGTTACCTGCAAATCAAGAACCCTTTTCGGATACTGATCACACTTCCAGGTGGTTGTGCGACAGGTTCGTTACACTAAACTTATCCAGTTAAAAACTAATTGCATTAATCGACGGGTTAGCACCATAATTATATGCCCAAGGTACTTCCTATTCTGACGGAACGTAGTACTATAATATCCGGGCTGCCTTTCGGTTACGCATTTTTTCTTTAAAAACCTTTAAGTTTTGGATTTATCGGGCCTATACGATTGTTAAGTCCTATAACGCATTCGTAATTTCTAACACTCAACTAATACGGTTAAGCGCTTTTTATTGCAATTAAAAGCTCCTTAATCGTTATTACTTAGGCTATTAAATTGTGTAAAACTGCTTTTTTTCTTTTTAATCAATATCAAAGCGGATACTTTTTTATTATCGCTTACGTCCTTTATATCTAAGGAATTTTACTTTATTCAAGGCCCAGTTTCTAATTAATATCGAAGCATTATCGTAATCAGTTACGTATAAATCTTCCAATTATATAAATGAATTATTAAAAATCTCTTCCAAATAACTAACGGATAACCCTTCTAACAAGCTTTCAATATATTCGTCCTTAATAACTATCTTACCTTTCTGCTTAACTTCTTCCAAGATATCTTTCACCTTAACAGCATACTCCAAATAGTACTTATAAATATAGTCAGAGATATCACGTTAAACTTACTGCGTCAAAGTGTTTAATCGATCCTTAGCAATCCGAATCTACTTTAAGTCCTACAGCTTAAGAGTCTTAAGGATACGCTTAAATGCTTCGCTCCATTAAATCACTTCATCAAATACAGCTTTAACCCGGTCTTTCATAAAAGAACTAACTATTCAATAAGGTAACTCGGCGATCATCTCCAACTTCTTAAGCTTCTACTTCGTAAACAATCTGTTAACCCCTTCAAGTTAATCGGTAGCTCCAGTTTCTAAAAAGCAAAAGTCCGGAAAGGCTAATAAATCCGGGAAAACTATAAAAAACGAAAGTTTATCTATAATCTCAGTAAGGAAACTGTCAGATATAGGGGCCATCAGTTGTGTTGTATTAGATGACTAGCTACGGGCGCTCTGGAGCACGCACTCCTCATTTTATAGAATCTAGTCACGGAACCTATATGTTTCGATCAAAGGGAATCTTATCGAATATGGGTACTAGCGCACCCCTGCTAGCTGACACACCCCCTCAACGCCTCGACGCAGTCACGGCGTTGACCGTCACATTTCATCATTTCCTAAAGCCGCAGCGTTCCATTTTACCTCTCCTCCGGCGATCGAATCCTCTTAATTAGCTAATTCCTCCTCTAAAATCACTCGTAGGTTGTTCCTCCGCTGATTAAGAGCTTCCGTAATATCTATTAATCCTAGCTGCTTTTTGAAATGCCTAAAAGATTTTCGTAATAAGACCTTTATTAACCCATCAGCCCGCATGTCGCCCGTAAGCATATAATCCACTTTAATTATGTCTCTTTTTGCGGCTTCCCGCAACTAGTAATTATGTATATCCACATGCTGCAGCTTCGTTTGTAACAAAGCGACGTCGGCGTTGATAAGCCTAATAGTTTATCGATTGTCGTACCACATATTCAACGGTCCAGCATCCAAGGTAATTCCTAATTTTCTAATCAGTCGAAAACTAAATAAGGCTTTCTTGTAACCTACGTAAAAAATAATAATTTCGCTTTTGTTATAAAAGTAATTACTATATCCTGCTTATTCGCCTGCCATCTTATCATTTTTCCGAATAGCTTTATAACATAAGCTTGAAAATTTTTTTAATCGATTATATTATCTGTAAAAGAAACGCCGCTTTAAGTATCCAACGAATCCTTACCCCCGAACTGCAACGCTAATATTTTGGTTCCGATTAGGTATAATATGACCAGATCGGCAGCTTTGTAATACGCGCTGTTAGGGTTTAGATTAAATCGGGTAAGTCGGGATACCGCAAAGGTTATATCGGATCGCGTATTAACTATTACGTATAAGATGGAACCGATCTTTTTTTGGTATTTGTTAATAAATCCTGGATAGGCCAAATTAGGATTCGGTAGTAGTTCGACGTTCGTTATTAACGTATTTGGAAAGTTATTTAAACTTTTTTTTAAAATTAAATTAGCCAATTTATTTATAAAGTTAAATTAAGAAAGCCAGATTTTTTTTTTTAATTTTATCTTTAATTATTTTGATTTTTAGGAATTACTGTAAATCCTCGCCTTTTATAAAAGTATATCGCTTTTTTATCTGCTAAATTACCTAATCGACGAGGTTTTAATTTTTCTTGCAGTACGCCGTAACGATATCGTCCATAAAAAAGAAGATAAATACTTTTTAACGAATAAAATAATAAGGTTTATAAAAAACGGGATTAAGTTCCAAATTTTTAAGCGTTTTAATAAATTCTTTCTGCTAAAGTAGGGATAATTTCCTTAATTTATATAATATCTTTTTAATTAAGAAAATCTTATTACGATATAAGTATTTTAAAGGTATTTTTATGTATATTTTATAAGGTAAGTTAACGTTAACGAAAACGTTTACCGCGTTATATTACTTAAGCTTTAAGTCGAATTTACCCGCGATAACGATTAAGGTTTTAAATAACCTTTAGCTAAAGTGGATATATATATATTGCTATAAGCGTTTTTTAGTTATTAATCGCCCCGTACGACGAAACGTACCTTGCATTTTTCAACTAGCTATATTTGTCGAACTTGTAAACATACACCTATATGCATTTTAGGACTTATTTCCCTTTAGTAAAAAATTGATTAATAATTTTCTAGGATTATATCTTTTTGTAACTTTATAAGTAAGCCTTTTCGGCTTTACGAAATAATTCTCTTAACGGATATATATTCAGCTTTTTATAGCCTTGCGGCGGTAGCAGTAAATCGTACCTATATACCCGGTTTTGCGATTTAGGGATTTTATGTATTTTCGTATCGAAGCTTTTTCGATTAAGGTAACGCGTATTTCGGGTAATTATTTTCTCTAAATTTCCGCAATTTACCGGCCGATTATCGATCGTACCAACAAAGTAAATTAATCGTCCTGCGTTAAACGCGGCTTCTTATATTTTATAATCGTACCGATAACTATCTTCTTGACGCGGAACGTACGGGAAGTTTACGTTTACAACTTATAAAATACATTCGTTTTTTACCGTTACTTTAGGTTAAACAAAACGATAAAAGCTTAAGGTTACTTTTATTACTTCCGTTAACGTATTAATCGTAACAGTTATTAAAGCAGACGTTAATAAAGGTAATAGGCCAAAGAACGGAAGTAATTCGAATATAACGGTCGTATAAGGGTAATCAGTTTTATGCGAATAGGTTTGTTTTTCCTTATTCCGTACGTTTCGTACGCTTATACCATTCTGGAACTATCTTTTTTGTTTAACCGGTAGCTAAATTATTCCGCTTAAATTTTCGTTTTTTTTTTATATTTGTATATTTAGATGGTTTAGGCCCTAATTAGGTAATTTTACCTATCGTAGTAGCTTTTATAGTTTTTTTTTTATAACGTATAAAAGGTCGTTTTTTAAGTTTTTGATATTACTTGAAAAAATGGCCTTTTCGTTAAACAGTACATTTCGAATGGCGATAACCTTGTTAATTAATGGGTTCCATATCTCGTAGATATTCGGAAATCGGTAACCGACGAGAAACCCAATCCATGCTTTAAGGTTCAGCTTTTGAAACCTTTGTTCTTTTTTCATGGTAGCAGCTGTTATAACATAGGCCATACAGCTATATACTTGCAGGTAGGCCTGTTAAGGCTTCCGATTAAGTATTGTAATGCTGTTCTTATACGCTAGTGAAATGGTGCAGGGTGCCGGGCCAGGGGGGCATGGCTTGGCTGATCAGTTAGTCAGTTCCACATGTGTATTTCTAGGAGCTCTTTCCGCCGGGCGCAATTCCGAAACCTGTTTATCACCGTTTATCGTTTATCTACATACGCATTTATGTTTTCTAGAGTCTGGTTTAATACGGACCCAAATATAAAATTTTTGTTTACCTTTATTACCGTTACATTCGGTTATTTTATTGTAACCTGTCCATTAAAAATGCTTTGATCGGAATTAAGTTTCCCCGTCCCAATCCAAGTAGCTGTTAAGGAAAGGATATTAACTTTTGTTAGCTGCCGACAGACCTTAATTTTCGATTAATAAATCGGAAAAACGGAAAAGACAAAGTTCTGATCAGATATATTGAAATTTAAATACGATTACGATTACGACAATAATTACGGCTACGATAACTTAAACGGTATATAATTAACAACCGTAATTATAATAAGGACGTAACCTTTTATACGATTAATAAAAGAAGACTGTTAAATTAAAGCCTTATTACGAAAACAACTTTATTCGGACGACGGTAAAGGAATATAAACGTATAAGCGACCGGTTTTAAAACATAAATTAATTACTTAAGTTTTGGACTTATTACGCAATTTAAAATATTATACGTATTAATAAAAAAATTACGTAACAAAACAAACTATAAAATTTAATTAATAAAGGCTGAAAAAATTAAAATTGCGTCGCTGGCGACGTAGCTATTAAAATTTAAACTAATTAAAATAAATGCAGTAACGATAAAATTAACGATATAAACAGGATAACGAATACGAACAAAAAAAGAAATAAGGTTATAAAGTTACTTATTTTACATACAAGAAAAAAATACCGAAAAAGAAATAACGTCATTTAATATAATACAGAAATTAAAAAAAAACGTTATAAAATATATTTTGAAACTTTTTAACGTTAATCGGACAGTATTTAATCTGGTTATTATTAAGCGGTATTATTTAGGATTTACTTTTTTTATTAAGCTTAAATATTATAGCGCTTAAGTTAATAATGGAAATATTAATTAGCAAGTTAAAAAAGGTATAATTAAATAACCAGCGACGTAGCAACGATCAGGATAAAGTTATTCGGATGAATAGTAAAAAAAAAAGATTATTTACCTTTTAAGTCCGAAAAAAAAGAAAAGTATACCCAAAATAATTATTACGGACAGTTATTTACTTTATGCCTAAATATATTTCCGTTAAAGCAGCATTTTAAAACATAAATAATTTAAGGATTAATAATATTAATCAGTTTAAAATAAGCTTTAACAAATTTTCCAAAAATTTATCGAAACTTTTTAAAATTATTATTTAAATTTATTCATATTACGGATTATTACTAACACCGAACTTTTTTAACATTACGAAAGATTAAAACCCTTTAAATATAACCGTTTAATACCGATCGACAAAGAACCTTTACGATAATAAACTTAGCAAAATTAAACTTTAAAATATTAACAGTTTAATTAAATTCTTAAAACTAATTAAAAATATAATTACCTAAGTAAACCAAAGAATCGTTATTAACTTACCGCAAAAACGAAATATTATATTAATTTAGAACTTAAAGTTATTTATAAAACTGGAAATACTTATATCGGACGTTATACCCCTTAAACCTATTAATTAATTTAATTACGATTTTTTTATTAACATTATAAATAAGTTTTCGTTTTTTATAGTTTTTCCGAATTTATCGGCCTTTTCGGACCTTTACTTTTTAAAAACTAAAGCTACCGATTAACTTAAAGGAATTAATAGATTATTTACGAAATATAAACTTAAGAAATTTAAGATAATCGCCGAGTTACCTTATTAAATTAATAACCCTTTTATAAAAAGTCGGGTTAAAGTTATACTTAATAATATAATTTAATAAAACGAAACGTTTAAACGTATTTTAAAAACTTTTAAGCTATAGGATTTAAAATAAATTCGGATAACCAAAAATCGATTAAAGATTTTAACGAAGCAAGCTTAACGTAATATCCTTAATTATGTTTATAAATATTGTTTAAAATATGTTATTAAAATACAAAATATCCTAGAAAAAACTAAATAAAAATGTAAAACAATTACTAAAAATAAATATATTAAAAGCTTACTAAAAAGGTTATCCGTTAATTATTTCGAAAAGATTTTGAATAATTCGTTTATAAAGCTGGAAAATTTATACGTAACCAGCTACGATAATACTTCGACATTAATCAAAAATTGGGCCTTAAATAAGGCAGGATTTTTTAAATATAAAGGACGTAAGCGATAATAAGAAAATATCCGCTTCGATATTAATTAACAAAAAAAGGAACGATTTAACCCGATTTAATAACTTAAATAATAATAACTAAAAAACTTTTAACTACGACCGAAACCATTTAACCGTATTAATTAGGTATTAAAGATTACGAATACGCTATAAAATTTAAAAATCGTACAGGTTTAACAAATCCAAAATTTAAAAGCTTTTAAAAAAGAAATACGTAACCGAAATATAGCCCGGATATTACAGTATTAAGTTCCGCTAGGATAAAAAACATTTTAAGTATATAATTATAATACTAACCTATCGATTAATGCAATTAAGTTTTAAGTAAATAATTATATTCGATTAAGCTTTTACCGTAAATGAGGTAAATACCGAAGCCGAAAAGGTTATCGTAAAGGTTATCAAGGTTAAAATAAACGCTTTAATAACCTTAATTAAGGTACTTATTAATTTTGCTTAAAATTAAAATATATTATGCAAAAATACCGTTTGTTCTTTAATATGGAAATTACCGAACTAGTTTTACTCGCCAACGATAAATATATTATTTTCCTTAAATCCCCGGAAAGCAAAATAACGTTAAACATAATTTAATTCCTTTAAATTTTAAAGAACCAGGCGATCAAATAACAAATTCCAATTTGGAAAAAAATTTCAAAATAAATCCATAATTCGCCAGCTTTCTTTACCCGATTTAAGAAAAAGATATAATATTTTGATCGGCGAGATGACATTTTTAAGGGCATAAACAGTTAATTAACTAATTTTAACCCGGATATTAATAATTTAGCTAAATTATAAAAGCATATTATAATCTTAAAGCCGAATTAACAAAAGCCCGATATTAATTAAAATAAGGTAATTAAAATTAACATAACTTATTTCGTTAACCATAATGGAAAACCATTTTATAAAAAAGTACCGTTACGTAAATAGCTATAAAATAACCCCATCGAAAGTAAAGATACCCGGTATTTAAAGGAAATTAAAGTTCTGGAAATCGACGACTTTGATTAGTTAATTATGCTTACTAGCGTTATAATAGCAAAACGTTCCAGGGATAAAAAAAAGCAATTTAAAGGCGTAAAAAAAAATAAAACCGAATACGAAATTAATAACGGCGAACTAATATACGAAGGACTTACGTTTTATAATATGGAAGTCGGCGCTTAAATAAATAATACCCTTTAAATAAATGCTAATACCCTTTAAGTAAACGATAAAACTTAAACGGATAACACTCTTACTTATAAAAGCTTAATCGATAAGCATATAATTAAATTCTGAAAAAAAAAAGATCCGGGAAAACTTTAAAAGGAAATTTAAAATTACTTAGTTCGAATTAATTAAAGTTTGCCCAAATTTCGGAAAAACTTTTAAAAATTTTATGGCCGTTAAAACTTTGGAAGTATTTAGTTGCAAAAATAAGGAAATAATTAAGATAACCGAAGTTAAAATGTAAGGATTAAAAGTTTTAAAAATAAAAAAACTTATTAGGATTTTTATTATAAATATCGGTTATAAAATAAAAACTTAAAAGGAAATTAAAGTTCTGTCGATCTAGCAATATAATTTAACTAAATATATTATTCCCTTATTTAAACTGGCAATTAAAATAAGCTACGAAAATAACAAAAACCTAATTAATAAAATTATCGATACTAAAACAAAATCGAACGTTATAGTTATGTCGTACGTTAAGCGACATAAACTGGCCATACGACAAATCCGCATATCGTTTTTAAGCTTTAATTTTTAAAAAAAAACTTTATTTAAAAACATAATCGAGGTTTCCGTTTGGCTAGCTGGCCGATTAATTACCATTCCATTATTTGTCGTCAGTAATTATTACGTTATGAAACCATTAATCCTGGAACTTAACTTTATAGCCAAATCGAAAATAACGCTTAATATAAACCCGGACGTAATAAAAAAAAACCTTAAAGTTTGGCCCGTCGAAAATCATCATTTTTTTAAATCCTATAAAACGTATTACGCGCAATATTTATACTAACGAAAAGTTAAAAAAAAAAGCAATCGGTAAAATAATAAACCGTTCTACTAGCGAAAGTAGGCTTACGAATAAAAGGATAAATAAGCAAATTATAAACCCTTATATTTTTTCGATTAATAACACTTACGTTAATTAAAACGTAAAAACTATTTAAAAAGTTATTAATAACAAGCTGGAACTCGGAAATAAGATTTTAGGCCAGTTTAACGACGAAGAACTAACATATATTTTATATAAAATACTGTAGGACAAAATATAACAAAAGATTAATAATAATCGGACCGTTTAGATTAATATAATATATAAACCTAAGTAAAAAAAGGTAATCCCTGTCGACGATGTACCCTTTAATAAATTAATATTTCCTAAAAACCCGCATTAAAAGGCTAAAAAATTCAAAAAAGTTCAGTAAGTTATTAATTAAGATAGAAAAAAGCCCGATAAGCCTGGTACACCTTTGGTTGCTTTATTCTCTAGATTTACTACCATACCTTAAAAAACCCGATTTACTAAGGAACGTACCGACGAAGTTCTTAATTAGTTAAAAAATAAGTTTACTTCCGAAAAGAAAACCTTTTTTAAAGAAATACTTTTTCGCAAAAAAGTTACTTTAACTTGGGATTGGAAAAAATGTAGCAGAATTAAATTAAATATCGTACCAAATTATAAAATTCGAACGATTTTTTATAAGGCATAGCAAACTAAGGGTATAATAGTGCCGGCGAATATCAAAAACAAGCTAATCGAAATATTACGAATACGTATTTAACGAAATATCTTCGAACAGTTTTATATTACATACAAAAATGTTTAGTTCTTAATCGAAAAAAAGGATAATAGGTTTCGATTAATTAATTCTGCAACTAAATTAAATGCCGTTATTTTGCGAAATACCTTTATACTAAATAATTACGACAAATTTTCCGCGGATTTTATTATATACTTTTTAATTACTTTAATAAACTTTTTTTTAAGTTACGATTAAGTTATTTTAATTCCAACCAGTAAAAAGTTTACCATTTTCGCAATACCGTTAAGACTTTTAAGGTATTTTATTATGCCTTAAAAGTTTATTAACTTTATAACTTATTTTTGCCGTATAATTAAAAGGATTTTAAATAATTTAATGCCTAATATAACCCGGCCATTCGTCGATAACGTTAAAGTTAAAAGCTTAAAGTTAAGATATAACGATAAAGAAATTTTTCCAGGAATTCGGCAATTCGTTTATAAGCATATCGTTAACATAAATAAAACCTTTTTTAACTGCAAACTTGCTGGTACGACGATTAATATAAAAAAGTTTTAATAATATTAAGAAATAACCGTTATAGTCGGATTTATTTGCGGAACGAATAGGCGGCGATTAGATATAACTAAAGTAGAAAAAATCTTAAAAATCCAGCCATACAAAAACGTTTCGGAGGTTAAAGCTTTTCTAAGCATTATCGTTTATTATCAAATATTCATTACGTATTTCGCTATTAAAACAAAACCTTTTATACGCCTGCTCCGGAAAAATCAACCTTTTATTTAAGGCCCCGATTAAAACTATGCAATAAAAAGTATCAAAAAAACGATTACTATTACCCCGATTTTAATTACTTTAAATTATAACCTTAATGCCGGAAAAATTATTATAAAGATAAACGTAAGCAAAAAAAGCTTTAAAAATATTTTCGATTAATTAATTAATAAAGTAAAATATTCCGCGCGTTTTAAAAATGGTACCTAGAAAAGTGCTAAATTAAATTACGACGTTAACAAACTTAAATATCGAATTATTTTTAAAATTTTAAAAAAATTCCGGAATTATATTTATAAAATCCGATTCTTACTAAAAATTAACGTTAAAGTATTAATAACCCAAATTAATAATTTTTTAAGTTTTTTACTTAATATTATAATTATTCGTTAAGTCGCCTGGATAAAAATATTCGATTTCGAAATTAAATATATCCCCGGCAAAAAGAATATAATAACGAACGGTTTATTCCGAAAATTACTTAAAGCTTTTAATACGTTAGACGATTAATAAGAAAAAAAAGTCGATAACTTTATTAATATCCAGCTTAATATTATTCGGCTTAACTTTATTTTAATTAATATAATTTTTATATTTATTGATACGGATCGGCGACAAGAACCTTTTATCGGAAATTAGTTTAAGGAGTTACAAAAGTACGTTAAGTTTTTAACGATATTGGATTTCTTTAATCGGTTCGATAATGCTTTAAGGAAGAAAAAAAATGCTTTTAAATTCGAAACGTTAAATTATTTCGTTTAAAACGGTATTTTTTAACGTAAGGTAAATAAGAAATACGGCAACCGGCGAATGGTTAATACCGAATAAAAGCGATTTGCGGTAATTAGGTAATATTATAAGGATTATGGTTATAAAAGGCAAAATTCGATTTACCGTTATATAATAACTATATATTATTAATGTAGCATATTTAGTTATATTCGAAAGGTAGTATTTGCATATATTAAATGCCAGAAAATAACCGATCGATATTTTGAAAAAGGTTATAAATTTTCGTAATCGATTAATATAACTGTTATCTAGGTAATCGATATTTAGTTTATGTTTAATAACGATAATTACAAAGTTACGGTCGAAATTAGGTATAAATTGTCCGATTATTTAAAAGTTAAAGTTTTGCGATTAATTACGTTAGTAGCGATTAAGAAGTTTTTAAATAAGCATATTTTTTATCGATATAATATCCCGATTAAAATTAAGATTAACGGAAATTTTAAGCATAAAGGCGAAATTATTAAAACTTGCAAAACATTAAGGATTAAAAGGAAAATTGGTGCCACGTATGCAGCCTGGCGATAAGGCTTGGTTGAAAAAGGATACGTTCCGATCGTTAAAGCCTTGATGAAAGCGACGAATGGGACTGGTAAAGGATAGGTTAAGTTTTTACCTAAGATGGTCTTCGCCGACAATACCATTATAAAAAGTTATGGCCTTAGTTCTTATAAATTGCTATACGGATAAAAAGCGCTTTTACCGATCGAGATAGTCCTGCCGATATGGAGAATTATAACTTGGAACTTAGATACGTTAAGAAAAGATTTAATTACGCAAAAAATTCGGGGTTTAAAAAGGAAAGTTAAAGATATGGTTAAGATTATTAAAGTGATTACTAAATAGCGCCGTAAAGTAGCTAAATTGGCGAATAAAAAGGATAAAAATAAGATAAAAAGCAAACTTTTAAAAGTAAACGACCTAATATTATTATATAATATGTTACGATATATAAATATATTTAAAGATATAAAGCTAAAATACCGTTGGATTAGCCCGTATTTAATTAATAATATTATTAATTTAGGTATTTACTATTTAAAAGAAATTAATAAAATAAAGTTATAAAGTTTTTTTTTGTTAATAAATTAAAGCAATTTATAAAAAATAAAAAAGGATATTAAAAGCTGATTAATTTATAAAAAGACGATTAAACGAAATTACTTGTTGATTAAAACGACGATACGATATTAAACATTTTGGATATTACGAATATCGAATTATTAAAAGATTAATAATTTAAAGTTTTAAAATTTGTAAGAATAAATATTTAAGTGTAAATATTAAGTGGCCGACTTAAAGGTTATGCAGTTATGGATAGTAGCGATACGATAAAAACAATACGATTAGGAAAACGGAGGAAATTAACGCGATTAATTGCGAAAAATTAAAGTATAATAGTTTTTTTAAATTTCTTTAAGCTTTTATAAGTTTTTATAAGTTTTTTTAAATTCCTTTACCGTTCCGCTTACCGATACCTTATACGATAACTATTATCTTTTATTTATAATTAATACGTTTTGCTGTATTCGTTCGGAACCGGGAATTAATAATATGTTTTTTTACTTTATTTCGAAGTTAAATTTTATCGTATGTTTTAATAATGGGATAAGTTTTTGTACGAATGTTTTTTTTTAATTTATAGCAATCGTTAAAATCTGGCTTTAAATATTTTAAACCGTTCGTTCCGGAAGGTATAATTATGTTTTTCGATAAATCCGATATAATTATTACAAGCCTTATTAAAGAAGTTAAAAATCGATTAATACCTAAAAAATAAGTACATTTTGCATTAATTAAGATGCTTCGACGTTATATATCGTTTTTCGTAAAATTCGTAAGGTATTAAGTTAAATATACCGAATACCTGAATAAATAAACCAGTAACGTATTTAGGATTTTTAGTAAGGGTAATTATAAAGTAACTTAAAGAATTAACCCGATAGATTTCGACGTATATTAAATAAGTTATTAAGTTTTTTATTAATTAGAAATACTTAATTATATTAAATTAAGTATTTGCTACCGTTTAAAAGTTTTTACTTTCGATTTGTTATTGCAAGTACCGATTTATAGTTAAATTACCGATAACGTTGATAAATATAGTTCCGAATATTTGTATTAATTAGCGAATTTTATTTACGATGTTATAAAAGAAACCAAATATTTACTTCGATATGTTTAAAAGTAACGTAATATATAACGTTATTATTATTCCAGAATTTGGCTACGTTCTAATTATTATCGAGATGAATGCAACGAAAACGTAACGTTTTGATGTTAATATATGGTTTAGGGACCCGATTAGTGACCCGAGGATTTGCCCGACGTGCTGGGATTGTCGAAGCCGTTAATAAAGATCTGGCGAATGAACTGTTATTGGGTATCGGCAGGTTAATAGGAACAGGTATAGGCGTTACTGATCGCCGACCACCGACTGTCTGTTTAACGATACCAAAAATTGGACTGGGTTTTGGAGGTGTTTTAGTTACTTTTGTTGATGGCAGTATATAACGTATCGGCCAAGGTTTTGGAAGTAATGGATTATTTATAACCGGTATTTCTAGTAATAAAATATCTTAATTAAAACTTATGTTGCGGAATTTATACTGGAAGGTAAGGGTAAGGTTAAAAATGGGTACTTGACGATATATAGGGTTCTGTAATTTGCGAATATTATTAGGATTGTATGGAAGTTTTAAATCCTGAATATTACCCAAAAGCTTATCGACATAACGGGTTGATAACCTGGAAAATATGGACGAATTTAATACCGCCAAGATTTTACGACGATAATTAAAGATTTGGTTTAGTTTTTTGATATTAACCTTAACCTTAAGGTCGCCAGGTTTCTTAGTACCAGGATTTAAAGGTTTGTTACCTGGACCAGATTTTTTTTTTAATGGACGGTTTTCTTATAGCAGGAACAAAATTACCTAAGTTTGCATTTTTACGAAAACCTTAGGGATTGCGTAGATTTAATGGCTGACGAAAGTTTATAATAATATTAATCGGTATAATGAAAATAATTATATATATATTTGGATATATGTTAGGTTTAAAGGGAAAAGTTGGAATGGTATTGTAAAAAAGATATAAAAAAAGTGTAAATACGAAAAACGAATGCATATACTTAATTAAAGAGAGTAACGACGAGAGCACCTATTTATATAACTTTAAATGAAAATTTTTGGGATTTTTTCGGCGTATACGTTTTATCTGCAAAAATTCGGTATATAAACTTTAAATGTATTTAATTAATTAAACGCATAAGTTATTGGCAAATTTTAACGAATTCCTGTATTTATACGATAATTATACTTTAATACCTGCAAAGCATTTAGATTAATATACTTATATATATATATTACATATTATTCCTAACTGATATTATTATCCTTAAGTTACTTAATATTATACCTAAACATATTAATTAATATATCCTTAATTATTATGTCGTAATTTAAAAAGCGTATTATACAAAATAAAGGCGAAAATTTTAAAAAGTTAAATATTTCTGATTTTGGAAAGCTTATACGATTAATTAATATACCCGTAGAGGAAAACGATAACATAGTATAATTTTTCAGAAAAATGCATAATAATAATTTTATCTTTTATTTTTAAAAAAAAAGTTGTACCGTAAATTCGTTTTAATCGGCTTATTCCTATATATTTAAAAGATATTAATAATTAACGTTTATGGAAAAGTATTAACTTATTACCGTATTAATTAATAAAACCGTAGTATAACAAAATAATTAAATATTTTTAACAAATTATTATAATCGTTTAAGATAAAATTTATTTACATTTTACGAATGTTATTACTTTTATCCAGATAATTACCTAAGATATACCTTTAAAAATTATTACTGTTATCTTAAAAACTAAACGAATAATTTTATATAGCAAATCCAGATTATTACTTAGTAAAACTTAAAAGGCGATTAGTAATAATAACCCGAAATATATATAATTTATCGCCTAAACCAAAATCCTAACTGTTAAAAGTTTAATAAAGTATTAGATTAATATGTTATACGACCGATTAAAACGTTTATTATTAATATTCGACATTTATATTACCGAAAATCGTATCCAGTT
This sequence comes from Monosporascus sp. mg162, assembly GCA_004155945.1. Lineage (NCBI taxonomy): Eukaryota > Fungi > Ascomycota > Sordariomycetes > Xylariales > Monosporascus > Monosporascus sp. mg162. The sequence goes on from QJNY01000338.1 coordinate 34,923, forward strand.
ATTACTTTAGCTGTACCGAAAAACGTAAAAAAAATTAGAACTAAATAATCCGCCTGCCTATATGGTAATCGTTAAAATACCTACCTAAACCAGATACTATATTTGCGGATTATGGATTACTTATATCTTTTATATTATTTACCGCGACCTTATAAAATAAGGAAACCAAATTATAACCACAATAAAAGGATTTAGCGAATATCGAATAAAAAGTAAAATTTTCAACAGAATTAAAAAATTCTTAAATTTAAAACTAAAAACGGAAAACGTTAAAAAAAACGTAAAAAATTAACTTAAAAACCCCCTGTCCTTATTAATTAAAAAAAATAACGACGAACCAAACTTTAATTAATTTGCCCGATTACTTTATGGTAAACGACGTAAATAAAAGTAACGTCCTAATTAATTTTAACAATTATTTATACGACCATTTCCGATATTAATACCTTTTTCTCTATTAATTTAAACTGGCTTTTTAGGATTTAAAGTTATACGACTTAATTTAATATTTACGAAATTATTATTCGAAATAAAGTACAAGCCTCGACCGAAAGTTGGTAATTAGCGCGTAATGATAATGGTACAAGGTTAATATATTACGCCGTATAAATAAGTAGGAAATATATTCGAAAATGCTGGGCAAAAACCAAAACCATATTTTCCGTAAGAATGGCTAGGTTGGATTAAGTACAAGTTTTTAATCAGTATAAAGAAACCAAAGAATAAGGCTTAAAAAAATAGGAAAGGGCTAAATAACGAAAAGATTTAATTAAACGTTAAAAACGAAATCTTAAATTAAGAATAATAAAGGATAAACCGCGCAAGCGTTAATCAAATTAATTAATGGGTTTTATGTATGGTTTATGGCGTTAGAAGTTAATTGCGTTATATTTTTATTTATTTCTTAAGATAAATTAAGGATAATCTTATCTCGAAAAAGAAGGGTTAAAATGGTGCAGGGTGCCGGGCTAAAGGGGCATAGCTTAGTTAATTAGTTAATTAGCTCTATATATGTATTTCTAGGAGCTCTTTTCGCCGGGCGCAACCCCGAGACTTGTTTATCACCGTTTATCGTTTATTTATACACGTATTTATGTTTTTTAGAGTCTGGTTCAACACGGACCTAAATACAAAGTTTTTGTTTGCTTTCATTACCGCTGCATTCGGCTATTTTATCGTGACCCGTCCATCAAAGATGCTCTGATCGGAACTGAGTCTCCCCGTCCCAATTCACTAGGGAAATATAGTAAACTTTGTATAGGCTTTGCTAAAAAAGTACGTATTTAGGGGTACGGTGATATAAATATATTGCCGTTTTAAAGATGTGTACGATTAAAAACGAAGGTAACTTAATGTTACTTTGCATCGTAGTTATTTTCTTCTTAATTATACCCCTTAAGCGCTTTGCACTTCCGTTTTAGGCCTGGGTATGCGATATTAAAGGCTTAAGTTTAATACTGAAAAAAGGCGATTAAAACATATCTCGAAGTTGGTAATTTTTCAAAATCTCGTTGTCGCATTCGAATACCTGGGGAAAAACCTTATCCTGGTTCTTTAAAACCCTTAAAAGGTATCGAAACGTTATAATTAATGTATTTTGCTTTCGATTTTTTAAATAAATATCCCAGATATATCTTAAGTACTTATCGGTCGCAAATATAACGTATTTGTACTTTTTAAGGTTTTCTTCGAAATCTGTAAAGTCGATAGCAATTCGTTATCTTGATCGGAAGGCTTCCTTTTTTAGCTTGCGACGTATTTGCCTTTTGGCTTTCGCCTTGCTATATGCTTGGCATTCGATTGTTATAAAATCCTTTAGGCGGACTTCCTTTATATGGGATTGTAATTGGGCGATTATTTCGGGCCCTAGATGTCCTAGTTTTAGGTGCCATATCGTACCGTTACCGATTCGTAATGGTTTCGCTGTATATAAATTAACGTTTCGTCTGTAAGCTACGAAGGCTGCATAGGTAGTTGTTATGCTAATATTTTCGATAACGAACTAATTAAACTTGTTTATTAACGCAGCAACTACCTGATTATACTTATTTCGAATAAAGTTGTTAGTTTCCCGGTTGTTTTACTACTACCCTTTTTTTCGGAGCTGCTAGAAAAATACTAGGTTATATACGAAGTCCTCGCAATGGGCCACGTTATACAGACGTAGCGCTTTGGGGCCTTTAAGGCTTTAAAGTAATATATTTACTTTTTTATATCCTTTAATCGGGACAAAACTGTTCTTTACGTACATACCGTCGCCTTGGATCGTCGTCCTATAATTTAGGAACCTGCTAATTAGATTAAAAATGTATATAATGGACCTTAAGTCCAGAATGGCCGAATTTCTCAGGGGGTAAAACGCGACGTTCATCGCATTGCGTTAATCAAAAATCAAGAAATACGCCAATACTCGTTTTATTCCCTTTAGGAATTAATTTATCTTTTAGGTAGTTAATTTCTTTATAGTTTTCGATAAACGGTTAATCTTTTTTTTTAAGGATTAATTAAAAGCAATCCAGTTTTAAATTAATGCTGAAACTTTATTACTAGGTTTGAATTTTGCTGGAGCTTTGTTAAGGAACGCGTAATAACATTAGGGTAACGTATGCCCAGAGTTTAAGCACGTTTTGTACCGAGTCCTTTATGCGTTTAAATTTTAGCGCTTTCGCTTGTTGCTGCTGTTATTTCGGCTCGTTTGGGAACTTTTACGATTACTTCGTTTCGGCCCTTTGTCAAAGGTTTTATTACGTAACTAATTGTTAACATTCTTAGTTTCTTCCTGATTAGGATCATTTTAATTAAAAGTGTTTGCTGAAGCTTTATAAAAAATCGGAAAAGCTGCTTTAACGTTTCTTGCTGATTATTATAGATTCGTTATAATCCAGTAATCTAAAAGGTTGGCCTTAACCTCCAAATAGTTGATCGTCCTTTTTTCGATATTATCCTGCTTAAGAAGTATAAATGAATTCGATTAATTAGGCATAATCGGCGTTATTGCTGTATATAACTAATTCGTCCAGATAATTGGCATGGTTATTTCGGAGACCTCGTAGCGTTAGCCTTGGGTTATAATTTCTTACTACTTCGCTATTTATTTATCAAATCTTTTAACGGCCTTCGGAGCTTACTTTAATCGTTCTTCGTATTCGCGTTTGGTGTTTATAAGCAATCGGCTATCGTAAACCTTTCCTGATTGTTGCAATTTGGTGTACTAGCTTTTAAGGTCGTTATCTGGGCTTAGGTAGGTTTGCTTGATCGATAGGGAAACGCTGTTTAAAACGTATTTTATAAGCTCGTTGCAGTTTTTTCGAAAGGTTTTGTATTTCCGGTTTAAATAAGTATAAGTCGTAAAGTTCTGATTGTAGGTTTGTCTGCTTTCGGTCGTTATCTCGAGGGTATTTATTGGACGGCCCATAGGATCGACTTTTTCGGCTTGTATGGTTTTTTCGGAAAAAGCATTAATTGCTTGCGTCGTTATCTGGCGAATTAATCTCTTTGGATAGGAAGTAATGATGGGTGCTATAGGTTTGACAGGCCATGGAACGTTCTAATTAGGATTAATATAGTCCTACAGGTTATATCCCTTGGCTTTAGTCTTGAATTCGTCCTTGAATTTGTCCCAGTCCTTAGGATCAATGTAGATAACTGCGGACGTCGTTGGTGCGGTCGCCATTGTGATTAATAAGTATACAAATAATTGCTACTGATGTGCAGCCTATATCGTTTCAGCAACAGCTGATTAATTGATAGATAATACGAATTGAGCGAATGAGACTTTTAATTGTCAGATATAGAGAATATCAGTTGTGTTATATTGGATGACTAGCTGCAGGGGCTCTGGAGCACGCATTCCTCATTTTATGGAGTCTAGTCACGGAACCTATATGTTCCGATCAGAGGGAATCTTATCGGATATGGGTGCTAGCGCACCCCTGCTAGCTGACAGAAACCGTATTCAAATGAATTAGTAAATCCTAAAGGTATAACGTTCGGTATAAGTACTTTCAATCCTGTAAATAACTTTAAGTTCTAGGCTGATATAATCTCTCGTCCTTTCAATATATTAACAACGATTCCATGGAGCACTTAAGTAATTAGATCCTTAACTGGCTTTAAGGATTTAATCGAACTATTACTACTCTAGGGTTTAACCTCGCTAAACGTACTGTCGTAAAGGTTTTTAATTAATCGGTACTAAACGGTCGTACTTAAAACAGAGTTCTGATCTTTCGTAAAACTAGGAAAATTCAGTTCTAGTAGTAATTCGTATTATAACTAAACTTAAATAAGAATTTCAAAAAGCTTCGATAAATCTTTAAAAAACTTGCTAAAGCCTATTTTAAACTAATTAATACCTCCAATCCTTAAATTACTTAAGTTCTAAAATACTGATCCAAACGGAATATATCTAAGCATAAAATAAATAACTGTCCGCGATAATTATCTCAGGTACATTTTTCTCTTTCCTTCGAACCTAAAAAGCAAAACAACCTCCTTTTTTTACCATCCGTCCGAATAACCTTATCCTAATTATCGTTACGTCGCTAATCATGTAACCGTACCTTTTTCAACTTGCTAATTAATACTTCCACTACCAACTTAAACGCTATAACATTCAAACTTAACAAAAAATAAATAAATTCCAAATAATACTGCTTAAAAATAACCAAATAAGATACTACCCGATCAGCGCCAGGAAAATCCAAAATATATTTTGTAACATTTCGCTCTTAATTCCTACATCGTATTAAGGGATGCTATTCCTTTTTCGATACTTTCTTTTCGTATGTAAAATAAATAACTGCATAACCTTATTCCTTTTTCTGCTCGTATTCGCTATTTTATCCATATCGTCAATCTTGTCGTCGTTGCACTTGTTCTAATTAATCTAAATCCTAATAACCACGTCGCCAGCGACGTAATCTTGGCTTCTTTAGCCTTTATCAATCAAATTTTATGTTTTATCTTGCCACGTAATCTTCCTATCAATACGTGTCAGCTAGCAAGGGGTGCGCTAGCACCCTATATACGGAAAGGCTCCCTCTGATCGGAACATATAGGTTCCGTAACTAGACTCTATAAAATCAGCAGTGCGCGATTTAAAGCACCTGCAGCTAGTCATCCAATACAACGCAACTGATGTCCTCTATATCTGACAATCCAGAGTCTCATTCGCTTAAATCACGTTATTATTAATTGACCAGCTGCTGCTGAAATGATATAGGCTAAACATTAATAACAATTACTTATATACCCCATTATCTATAATGGGGACCGTACTGTCGACGTCCTCCGTTATTTACAAGGTACCGAAAAACTGGGGTTGCTTCAAAAGCGAATTCCAATTAAGAGCGTACGCGCTTGGTATTTAGCGTTATATCGACCCCGATTAGAATAATGTATGGCCTGTCGAACTTACGAAACCTAATATAAGCTTTTATCTGAAGAAATTAGTGCGTTAAATAACGATACGGATAGCTAGTTTTTCCTTTAAAAAAAAATATAAGCCGAAAAAGTCGATTATGCGGGTTACTTAATAAATACGTTTAAGATAACGACAAAAGGTAAATAAATTTATATCCAAAATTTCGCGATATATATGTACGAAGATCGGAAATACGAAAACATTTACAAGATTGATGACTTAACGAAATAGGTTTTAAAGTCGGTATTTTTAGCGATTAAAAAACGAATTTTCTTTTAGGAAAGAACCTAAGAAAATAATACGCCGCTTTGGCCAAATCTGACAAAGTGTATAATAACAGGCTTACAAATAATACTTAACGAAAATACCGCGAAAAGTTAAAGTAAATTTCGAAGTTAACGAAAGAATTAAACGAATAAATCGTAAAAATAATAATAATAATAATTTAAAGATAACGTTATAAGGTTTTAAAACCGAAAATAGCGATTATATAGGTTAACGATTTATATATAGCTTTAGTTCTAATTATAGAAAACTGGACGATTATTTTCCAAATGATAAAAAAAGTTAAAATCGATAATAGTACGATTAGTTACTAAAAGATAATTATTAATCTTTTAAATTATTAAACGTTAACTTATTCTTTATTTATATTACGAAATATTAAAGTAACGTTTCCGATTTTTTAAAAGGTTTTAGTAGGTTTTTTAATTAAGGCGATTTTAATTAGGAAGGTATTAAAAATATTAATCCTTTACTGCAAGGAAAGATTTAAGAGCGTAGGTTAAAAGGTAACGGCCGTAAAAGTTCTTGAACGGACCGAAACAAAAGCAAACGGAATTCATAAAAATCGGATACTGTCAGAAACAAGCGTGTATTCAGTATTGGGGTCAGAACTGGCGTTGTAGTTGTATTGATCTTGGAGTCCTTGGACCGCGTCGGTCGAGGCTTATACTTGTGGATGTGGCTAATGTAGTCCCCACCCTAAGCCTCAGGTAATCTCCGTAGCGTTCTATCTTAGAACCTCTGATATTAACAGTTATCTAACACACCCCCCCAAGGGCTGCTTTCTTGGTAGCAGGCCCTGGATACAGAAAATTAATTAATTAAAGTTGTTCTCGAATCCTTACAAGTTTTTATTAGACAATTCCCGAACTCGGCCTTTTTATATCCTCTTTTTAATATCCGTTAACCTTAGCTGTCGAGTAAACTGTCCGAAAGATGTCGTAGAAAGAACCTTTGTTAATCTATCTGCAATTATATAGTTCGTAAGAATGTATATTATTTCGATTTTTCTTCGAATCGCTTCTTATCATAACTAGTGATTATAAATATCTATATATCTTAATTTTGTCTAAAGCTGGGCAATATCTACATGGACATACCTGATAATCTGCTTATTATTACACTGGATATTGATAATCGAAATATTAAGTCGAACTCCGAACTCCTTAACTAGTCGTAATACGTACATAGCCTTTTTCGCGGCTTAAGCAAGTACTAACAATTCCGCTTTTGTTATAAAAGTAGTTACTGTATCTTGCTTACTGGCGCGCCATCCGATAATGCCGCCGAACAAACGCATAACATAAGCTTAAAAGTTTTTTCGGTTGATCGAATTATCGGCAAAGGAGGCGTCGCTAGCTACCTTAAAAGTATTTGTTCCGCCGTATTTTAAGGAGTAATATTTCGTTTTGAGGAGGTATCGAATAAGTCGATTTACTTTTGCATGGTATTCCGAGTTTGGATTTATGTTGAATCTCGCCAGTTTGGAAGTTGCAAAAGTTATATCCGGACAAGTAATAACTGCGGTATATAGTATTAAGCCGATTTTCTTTTGATATACTTCGATAAAGTAATTAATTACGATTTTTTAACTGGGAAATAGTTTTTTATTCTTTATAAGAATATCGGCTTGTTCGGGATTTATTTCCTTTTCGATTAGTTTGCTTAATGTATTAATATATAACGATTATAATAGTTATATCCGACGTTTCGATCGGTTCCGGATAACTTTAATTCCTAGGAACTATTAAAGTTCGTTTTTTCCATTAAGCTGATATTTTATTTTAAGTTGGTTAATTGCGGCGTTAGCAGTTTTTTCGCGTTTTTTTCTATAAGCAATAACGATATCATCGACATAAAAAAATACGAGGATGCTGTTTCGCGCGAAGTAGTACGGTTCGTAAAAGATAAAGGTGAAATTTAGTTAAATAAGTGTTTTCGACAGCTTTTTTTGCCAAAATAAAAGAAATTCTTTTAGTCCGTTTAGAGCTTTAAGCAGGTATAGGATGGTTCCCGGTTTCCGGTATTTTAATGGCATTTTTATGTAAATTTCTTTATTTAGTTTTGCGTTAACGAAAGTATTAATTGCGTCGTATTGTATTAACTTTAAGTCGAAACGCGTAATTATAGCAATAAAAGTTCGGGAAGGATTTTTTAGTAAGGGTAAAAGCATAAGTATTTTGGTATTCCTTATAGACTTATTAATTATTTCGTATTATTAGTCGTACTTTGTATTTTAAGAAATTGCTATATTTGTCGAATTTGTAAACGTATACTTATATATAATTAAACGGTTATTTCCCGTTAGCCTTTTTACGGTCGCGTTTTATCCACGAACTTATTTGTTTATAACTGTTTAAATGGTTTTTTTTTACTTTCCGAAACTTATTTCTTATAAGGTAATTTCGTAGCTTTTTATAGGTTTTAGGAGCTAGCGGAAAATATTTTCGATAGATTATTTTTTTTTTTTTTTTTTTTTTGTTGCTTATAATAGACGTTTTATTTGATTATGTTCGAAGGTATTAACCTAAGTTTTTATTTTTGTATTATTAGGATAGCGATACGGACGGTTTATTATCCGAGCAGCTTATGCCTTATTTACCTGCTTTTCGTGCTTTAATTTTATTATTAAATTTAAGCGTCTTGCATTAAACGTGGCTTTTTAGTTCGAAGTGCGGTATATAATTCCGGAATTAAAGATTTTATCGATACCTTTGCGTTTTTTAAGGACGGCGTTTATAGCTGCTTTTTCCTTTAAAACCGCGGTAGTTCGAATAATAATAGTTAATAAGGTAGCAGGACGTAACAGAATGGAATCGGGCGTCGGATGAAAAGCGAAATAAGTATTCGTATAAAATTAATTAGGTTTATACGAATTAAATTCCTTAAAAGTTGTTTTTGCTTTATTCGAATTTATTACGTTTTCGCTTTTAACGACGTTATTTAAGTTTACCTTTAATGTTTGCATTATTTCTTCGTTTTTTTCGTAAACCGTAGGTCCAAATTCGAATCGCGAACCTTTTAGGTGTTCGATTTTATTAAGTAAATAACGTAGTTCGTTTTCGGTTACCTTAAGAAAGCCGTTTTTAAGGTCGTTTAAGTTGCCGTTAAAGGTATTCGTTTCGGCGAACATAATATTGCAAATCGTTATTATTTTATTCGTTAAGGGATTTTATATACGGTAAATATTCGATAATTAGTATTTTATAAGGGAATTAACTTAGGTTTTTAGGTCGAGCTTTAGTTTTTTATTTTGCTTACGTTATGCGCTTTTTCTTAGGGTATAAGCTTTGTATTTATAAATTCGAAAATGATTTAAATAAGGTTTTTAATCGGTAATTATCGTTCTTTTGCTGTATATTTAATAAATATAAAAGCGTTTATATGGTATTAACTAATTAAATATGTATTTAGGGGTTCGGTTGTATAAGTAAATTATAACGCGGTAGATTTTTACTTATAAAAAATGTAGCAATTTTGCCCTTTTTCGTATGTAGATCGGTTTTGTTTTGATTATACCTTCCGAACGTTTGGCGCTTCCGTTTTGTACTTGCGTATTAGGTGCCGAAGGTTCGATTCGAACGTTTTTTTTTAAATGTAAGTAATTTCGGACTTGGTGCTTTTTGCCGTATAGTTCGTTATTATATTTTATAACTTTTACCTTGTAATTGTAACTTTCGAGGATTGCGAATACTTGGTTTAGGGTTGTTATGATTATTTCGGCTGTTTTATCGCTGAGGTACCAGTTTTAAATATAGCCTAAAAAACGATTAGTTATAAATATAACGCTATCAGTATGGTCGTTAACTTTTTCCAGGTTTTGAAAATTAATAGCTAATCGTGCTTCTGGCTTTACGGGTGGGCTTTTGCGAGCTTTGCGGTTTAGGCGCTTCGTTTTTCTGCATCCGTATGCGTCATATTTGACGGTAATGATTTCGTTTTCTTTACGGCGTTTTTGGCTAAGGTTCTTAATTTTTACCCTTTAAGTGTGGCCTACGAGGTGGTTAAAAGTTTTTGGACCTGGATAAACGAGCCTTAAGTGCCATCGTCGAGTATTAGCTATATTCGGAAGTTTTTTTTTTATAAGTTAAATTTCTTTCGCCGGATAAAGAATATTTTCCGAGTTAATTATAATAGCAGATATTTGATTACTATCTAATCGTGCTTTTCGATTAGTTTTGCGATAATCGAATTATTTTTCCGTTTTAAGTAATTATTATTTTTTTATGGTTTTACTAAAGGTTTTGTTTTTTTAGTAAAGGTAGTAATATTAAGTTGTATGTAAATTTTTCGTAATATGTTATATTATATAAACGCATTAATCGAAAACTATTTGGGTTGTCGAAACGGATATTTATTTGTCCGTATCCAAGGATAAAGATAATTATATTTCCAGCGTATATATAATTACCCGGGGGTATTAATTTAAAATTTAAGAATTTGCTGATTTGGTTAAAGATATGCAGGGTAATTCTTAAATCGAAAATGGAAAAGTTTTTTAAAGGATAGGTAACCGTTTTAAACGTTATGTAAAATATTAGAAATCCGGCCTTGGTAGTATTTATTCGTCGTCCTAATTAATCGGATTTTTTAAGTAACGCTTTAAAATTTAATTTTTTAATTTTTTCTGTTAGGCCGGTTACCGTATTAATGCGTTTTTTGATTAATTGCATTAAGGTTTTATTCGGTTCTTAATTTTCGGGTGTTTTGTTTTTGAAAACGAACTAACAAGCTGGTAATTTGTAAAAGCCTAGGTATGCCGAGTAGATAAGTCCGGTAAGGTTTTCGTCGGTAATAACGCGCTTCCGTTTTGATTCCGTTGGCTAACCGCCCCGATTTCGACCTTTACTTTTGCTGAATCTTCGGGTTCCTTTTATAAAAGTATTAGTTAATTAATTCTATAATTTATTATTATTTGATAAATGATTATTTGCTTTGGGATTCGGATCGTTTATATTTCCGAAAATAGCTGCGAACGCGCTTTAAGTAATTTTCGGACGAATTCCTTTAAATTATAAGAAAGCATAATTTTTAAGTTACGCTGTTATTTCGCGGTACTTTAAAGTGCTAAAGTTAATTTATTCCCGATAAATCATTTTAAAACTTATAATTTAATTGTTAAAAACGTCCTCAAAAGCTTTTTTTAAGTCGTTTGCTAAATTTTGTATATTATTAGCTTTTTTAACACCTTTGTTTTATGCGTTCGATATAGTTGTTTTCTATTATGTTACTTATGTTCCGAAATATTTTGGAAGTTTGGTAAATAATTTAATAGCTGTTCGGTATCTTTTTTTCGCTTCCGGCTTTAATTTCTTTGGTAAATAATGCCGGTTTTCTTCAAATCATTATATTATTCGTTTAAGGTTTTTGCTAGCTTGCAAATCGTAAGTCGGTAATAAAGGGATACCGAAAATAGGATTTAATTGGTTAATTTCTTAATATTTTTCTGGTAATCCTTATATTCTTTATCTTCGTATACGTATATGGCCCAATCCGTATTATAGTTAAATCTGCTCTTTATAGTTATCTCTGCTACGGAACGAGGTTTTCCGCTAATTTTCATTTGTTTAACGGAGCTTGATACGACGGTTATACTGTCGGTCGTAGTTTCGGTCGACTTATTTCGAGTGATTCGCGGAATAGCTTTTTTCGGGTAATCCTCGAAGGCTGGCTTCGTCGGTTAAGTAGGCCATGGTAATTTCTAATTCGGGTCGATATAGTCCTATAGATTTAGGGCTGTTGTTTTGGTTTGGAATTCGTTATCCCACTGTTCCCAATGTTTAGGATCTGAGTAAATCGTCTTTTTTCAGAAGCTTTAGTTATTATAACGGAAAGTCGCTTGCCGTTATAATCGCGATATCGGTATTAAATAAAACTGAGACTTTTAATTGTCAAATACAAGAGTATATTTAATATTGGGATTAGAACTGGTGTTGTAGTTGTATTAATCTTGGAGTTTTTGGACCGCGTCGGTCGGGGCTTATACTTGTAGATGTGGCTAGTGTAGTCTCCACCCTAAGCCTTAGGTAATCTCCGTGGCGTTCTACCTTAGAACCCCTGATATTAACAGTTATCTGACAGATATATAAAGTATTCGTTATAAAACTTGCTTAAGCGCTTACTATACCTTATTTTAATGCTTTTATACAATTCTTAGCAAAGCCTTTAAAGGGTTCCGCTTTAACGATAGGATGATTATATACGTTTAATATCGGATTACTTTCGATTAATTTCGAAAGAAAAAGATTAAACGTTTATTAAATTTTATAAAAAAGTTAATTATGTAAAAAAACCGATTAATTTTTATAGGAAATAAGGCGAATTTTAACGTACTTTTTAATCTTTAATTAACGCAATACGATAAGCGTTACGCTTTACCTTTTAAAAATTTTATTAATTTTAATTTAAAATTTACAATTTATATCTTTAACCTTATTAATAAGTTTTTAAACTTTAAGTTAACTGTATAAAGCGACGGGGTATACGTATATAATAGCTTCGTACCGATTAAAGGGTACGGAAAAGTTGATATGGTATTTCGAAGCTTTAGCGGTACGAAAGCGCCACGTTTATACGACGTAACCTATTGTAAAAATTTCGTATATAACCTGGTATCTTTCCGGCAACTTCGGAAAAAGAAGCACTAGTAGAATAATAGAAAAATTAATAACTTTATTCGAAATAAGTACGATTAAGTGGTTATTACACTAATAAATAAGTTTAATTAACTCGTTATTAAATATATTAACGTAATAATTTTTATGCGGCCTTAATAGCTTATAAGCGAAACGTTAATTTATATATAACGAAATTATTACAGATCGGTAACGGTAAGATTTGGCACTTAAAATTAAGATATTTAGGGTTCGAAATAATCGTTTAATTGTAATTTTATATAAAAGGACTCCGCTTAAAAGGTTTTATAATAATCGAATGTTAAGTATGTAATAAGATAAAGGTTAAAAAGTTAATATGCCGCAAGCTGAAGGAGAAAATTCTCCAATTAGGATAAAAAATCGCTATCGATTTTATAAATTTCGAAGAAAACTTTGAAGGATATAGATACATTATGTTTATTACCGATAAATATTTAGGTTTTCTCTGGGATATTTACCTTAAAAATCGAAAGCAAGATATATTAATTATAGCGTTTCGGTCTTTTCTAGGAGTTTTTAAGAATTAGAATAAGGGTTTTTTATGGATGTTCGAATGCGATAACGAGATTTTGAAACATTATTAATTTCGAATTATGCTTTAGTCGCTTTTTTTCAGTATTAGACTTAAATCTTTAGTCCCGTATACCTAGGCCTAGAACGGAGATATAAAACGTTTAAAGGGTATGATTAAGGAGAAAGCGATTACAATACGAAATAGCGTTAAGTTACCTTCGTTTTTGATCGTATATATCTTTAAAGTTGCAGTATATTTGTATAACCGTATCTTTAAATACGTACTTTTTTGGCAAAGTTTATACGAGAATTATTATATTTACTTAGCGTATAAAAACGGCGTTATAGTACTTAATTAAAAGCTTTAATAAGTTTACTTGCGAATATATAACTATATAGCTTACGTTATAATAGCTGCCGCTATAACTAAAAAGCAGAAATTTTAAATGCTAAATTTTAAAGCATGGATTGGCTATTTTGTCGGTTACCGATTTACCAATATTTGCAAGATTTGGAACTTATTGATTAATAGGGTTATTATTATTCGAAACGTATAATTTAACGAAAAGGTTACCTTTTTAGGTAATATTAAAAATTTAAAAGACGGTTTTTTATATGTTATTAAAAACAGCTTTTAAAGTTACTTTAATAAGTAAAAATATTTATTTAGGTAAATAATTATTTAATTTTTATATAGGAGAAAGACGAAAACCTAAGCGGAATAATTTAGTTACCGGTTAAGTAAAAAGAATGGTTTTAAAGAAGTATTAACGTAGGAAGCGTATAAAATAACGGAAAATAGGCTTATTTTTAAGGGATTAATTACTTTTATACGGCTGTTATGTTCGAATCATTTTTTTATTTTTTTTTAGTTTATTATTTCCGTTCACGTTTGCTTTAATAATTGTTACCATTATTGCGCCGACGGAAAGAAATAAAGGTAGCTTTAAATTTTTTTTATATTATTTAATTTAAAGTAACGGTAAAAAATGATAGTATTTTACGAGTAATAAATATAAGTTCCTTATATGTTTCGTATTAAAATGGTGTTATTCGAAACGAATATAAGTTATAGAAAATTACTTTTAATATAGGCCGTTTAGCCTTTTTTGTAAGTACGTACGATAACCGGCCGGAAAACTGCAGAAGTTTAAGGCAGTTAATTACCCGAAATACTCGTTATTTTGACCGGAAAAGTTATGATATTTTGGTATATAAGAAGATATTTAGGTAGTTAGACCGGGTGTATAGGCGCAATTTATCGTTACTGCCGCGAAGCTATAAAAAGTTAAATATATACCCGTTAAGGGAAATGTTTCGTAAAGCCGAAAAGGCTTATTTGTAAAGTTATACGGAAATGCAATTTTGGGAAGCCGTTAATTAAATTTTTGTTTAAGGGAAATAAGTTTTAAGATCTACATAAGTATACGTTTATAAGTATAATAAATATAATTGGTTTTAAAAATGTAAGGTACGTTTCGTCGTACGGGGCGATTAATAACTTAAGAACGTTTATGGCAATATATACGTATTTACATTAGTTAAAAAGTTATTTCGAGTTTTAATCGTTATCGCAGCTAAGTTTAACTTAAAGTTTAAGCAGTATAACGTTATAAATGTTTTAGTTAACGTTAACTTATTTTACAAAGTATATATAAAAATGTTTTTAGGTTATTTGTATCGTAATAAGATCTTTTTGATTAAGAAAGTATTATATAAATTGAGGAAGTTATTGTTGTTATGGCAGAAAAACTTTATTAGAATATATATAGAATTAGGATTTTATCCCCCTTTTTACGAACTTTGTTGTTTTATTCGTTAAAAGGTACTTAATTTTTTTTTTGTGGATAATATTATTATAACATACCGCAAAAAAGATTGAAACCTCGTCGATTAGTTAATTTAATAAATACGAAAACGGTATACCTTTATAAAGAGTAAGGACCTATAATAGTTTTTCAGCATTAAAGTAATTAAAGATAAATTTAAGAGAAAAATATTGCTTTTTAAATTAAATCATATAAATAAGCGAATTAACTTAGTTTTAAAAAAAAGCTTAAATAAGTTTTTAGATAAATTAATAGCGAACGTCGAATTATTGCCGAATCTTGATTTGGTTTATTTAGGCTTCGTTAATAAATACTAAAAAAAAAAATGGGTTTTATTTTATATCTGGCAGTTAATACGCGATTTAATATAGCTTTTGCGGTATTCCGATTCGCTCAATTTAACTTGAACCTTAGTAACGTATATTATAAAGCGGCCGATCGAGTTATATTTTACCTGATCGGGATTAAAACGTTAACGTTATAGTTCGGGGGTAAGAATTTGTTAAATATTTAAAACGATATTCTTTTTGCGAATAATACGATCGACCGAAAAAATTCTCAAGTTTACGTTATAAAGTTATTTAAAAAAGTGATAAAATGGCGGGCGAATAAGTAAAATATAATAATTATTTTTATAATGAAAGCGAAAATATTATTTCTTGAATAGGCTGTAAAAAAAACTTATTTAATTTTCGATTAATTAAAAGGTTAAAAATTACCCTAAATGTTGGACCGTTAAATATATAATACGATAATTAATAAATAATAAAAGTTATTAACGCCAACGTCGCCTTATTATAAACGAAATTGCAGTATGTAAATATATATAATTATTAGTTAGGAAAAGCCGCAAAAAGGGATATAAGTAAAGTAAATTATATATTTACGAGTAATATGCTGGTTATTGGATTAATTAAAGCCTTAATACGCGAATTTTTTAAGTACTTTAAAAAGCAGTTAGGATTAATAGATATTACGGAACCCCTCGATCTGCGGAGGAACAATTTGTAAGTGATTTTAAAGAAGGAATTGGCCGGTTAGGAGGATATAATCGCCGAAAAAGAGGTAAATTGGAAAGCTGCGGGGTTAAGATGTGATAAACTGAAGTGATTAACGCCGTAACTATGTTAAGGCGTTGAGAGGGTATGTTAGGTAGTAAGGGGTGCGTTAGTATCCCATATACGAAAAGGCTCCCTTTGATCGGAACATATAGGTTCCGTAATTAAACTCTATAAAATGAGCAGTGCGCGATTTAGAGCACCTGCAGCTAGTTATCCAATATAACACAATTGATGTCCCCAATATCTGACAATACGTATAATGTCCTAAATTGCGCAATCGGTCCAAAACTTCGGTAATCAATCCATGCTCCGAAACCGGTCGCCTATACGCGCTCGTATTCCTTCGCCGTCATTCAAATAAAGCTATTCTCGTAATAAGGCCTTAATTTAACAGCTTTCTCTTATTAATCGTACAAAGGGTTGCGTTATTGTCATAACCGCAGTCGTTAATTGTATGCCGCTTAAGTTATCGTAGCTGTAGCCATAGTCGTAATCGAGTCGTGATGCATCTGATCAGAACCTCGTCTCTTCCGTTTCTTCCGACTGTTAATCGGAAGATCGAGAGTTGGATTCTTTTCTTAGCAGCCAAATGAATTGGGACGGGGAGACTTAGTTCCGATCAGAACATTTTTAAGGAGGGTGTCATAATAGAATAGCCGAGTGAAGCGGTAATAAAGGCAAACGCGAAAACTGAATTTTGATGGTGTTGAACAGACTCTAAAATAGACATGAATGTGTGTGCGGTGAGTAGCTAATGATGAACATGTCTCGAGGTTGCGCCCGGCGAAAAGAGCTCCTAGAAATACACATGTGGGGATAACTAATTGATCAGCCAAGCCATGCCTCTTGGCCCGGCACCATGCACCATTTCACTGGCTTAAGTAAAAGCTAAAAGGCCCAAAAAAGCTAAATCTACCGAACCTACTGTTATTTAATGGCTACAAAAGCACGAAAAATAAAAGGAACTAAGCGACGATAAGCTACTTACCCGCCCATAGCAAAAACGGCAGTAGAAAAATAACCAGTTCATACTTAACGCATAGTTAAAGGAATACCGAAAATGGAACGAAAACTTATGCCTAGGAAAGCTCGATCGATACGGAAAACTTTACGCGGTTAGCTGTCGACGACCGCACTACGAGGTACACGAAAACACGAAAGAATATATCGCGCGACGAATTACGCGTATATAATGATAAGGTTTCAATTTTAAAAATCGAATTAAAAGCGATCCCAAGGACCAAAAGTAGTACCGGATATTGAAGTGGAGTGGGGTGCAGGAATGGGTGCAGCTATGGCTGCAGCTGCTACTGCAGCTGCTATTGCCAGCCACTGCAGGTACTATTGCAGCCACAGTTTCTAGCTACTTCCATCTGCTTCACCGCTGGGTACCTCGGCAATCTACTCGGCTATGGCAGTAGGTGTTATGGCCAAAGGCCTTGGCTCGATATACAGACGGTCGGAGGTTGTGGGACGTGTCCCCGATGTGGGTTCCAAGGTTACGTAATTGGCTCGATGGACGCGTAACATCTAATTGGGTCAAAGGGGACTTGGCGTCTCGAGCCAGTCGAGCCGGGACAATAGCTCGAAATGGCTCGATGGGCTCGAAGGAGCCCGACCACCAGAAAAAAGATCGAGCCGGTCGAGTTAAAAAAAGGATATATACGCTTAATATTTCTATAATTTAAATAACACCAGTTCGCAATAATAATTAGTTACCCAGATTTATATCTGCTATTACCAAACGTAATTATCGCTTATTGCTTAAATTTCCGCGATACCATTACCAACATAAACCGTACGACTTAGGTTTAATAATTAGTTAAGCCCATAACTATTACCCGTTACAAGCTTTGATTTAGTAATACCGTTAAACTTAAGCAATATTTAACATTGTTAGAATGTCGACCAGTGCCGAAATTACTGTTCCTACCCTTACTTAACAGCTGCAAAAACGCGTTTAACAGCTTAAGGCCCATATTTAGCAGCTTACTATTTAGGCCACCGCCGCTTTAATCGACCCCGTACCAGCAACGGTTATTCCAAGACTTAAGGTCAAAAAGCCCAAACCTTATAATGGTATAAAAAGCGTTTAAGGTTTCCTAATACAGGCCAAGGTATATCTACGATTGGAAAAGATCGAAGGCGACGCCGACAGAATTCTTATTATGGCAGGATTCCTTAAAAGGGACGCTTTAGATTGGTTTAAACCTACGTTACACGATTACCTGGAAAATGTAAAAATCGACCAGGGAACAGCTACTAAAAGATTCTCCGAAAATTCCGTTAACTTCGAACAAAAACTTAAAGATAATTTCGATAACCCGGACGCAAAACGAAAAGCTATACAGGACCTTCTATAACTTAAACTAAAAAAACCAGCTTCCAAATATGCCGTCGAGTTCAGGAACTTTATATCCAAAGCGGGATAGGTCGACGGCGAGGACAATATTCTAATCGACGTCTTTTACACAGGGCTAAAGAACGATATCAAGGACGAAATTACGAAAATTAAACGACCTAACGCATTCGTTAAATATATCGTTAAAGCTATAAAGATCGACAATCGACAGTTTAAACAACGACAAAAACGACGTAAATAATTTGCTTTACAGTCCAAATTCCAAAGAGCTAAGCAAGGTCGAAGGAGCTTTACGCCTTCCACCTTTTATAGAACTTAACCAGGATTTATAAAACTAGGGGCTATTTAATCGAAAAATAAAAAAATCTGTTACCTATTATAATTACGGTAAGCCCGGATATAGTGCGCGAAAATGCAGAAGCCCGAAAAAGGTACATTAGACTCCAGTTTCTAAAAACCAGCATAAAAAGGAACCTGGTAACCGAAAGACGATTAATATAATTCGCGCTAAAAATAACGATAACCCTTTACCTAAGATGCGACAGGGAATTAAAAAAGCGAAAAAGCTAACCCAAGCAGAAACTAAAATAGCTAAAGAAACTAGAATTACTAGACCTACTGTTACCCAGTAACTACAGAAATACGAAAAATGGAAAGAGCTAAACGACGATAAACTACTTTCCCACGTACAGTAAAAACGTTAATAAAAAAATAACCAGTTAATGCTTAACGCATTGCTAAAGGAGTACCGAAAATAGAACGAAAACCTGTGCCTAGGAAAACCCGATCGGGACGGAAAATTCCACGCGGTTAGCTGTCGACGACCGCAAGGCGAGGTATACGAGGATAAGAAAAAATATATGGCGCGACGAATTACGCGCATATAGCGACAAGGCTTCGATTTTAAAAATCGAACTGGGAACGATTCCAGGAACCAAAAATGGTACCGCCATATACGCGAAATGGCAATAATAGAAGAGATCGACGAGTTGGCAACCAACAGAAGCTAGCTAAAAGGAAAACATTACCCTGCATATAAACCTTAGTACTATTATAAATAATACAATCACCAAACTCAGGAAAAACTAATCCAAAGAATAATGGAAAAGCATTATCAGAAAATGATTACCGATCTACGAATCTAACTAATTTTTACGGAGAACCCAGAAAAGCGATTAGCCATACAGGAAAAAATTCGCTCCTTTTCGAATTAAAGCTGGAAAACCCTAAAGTCAAAATACATCATCAGAAAAACGTTCCAAAACCAAGTGGAATATTTGACAACAACGCTACGCCGACAAAAGCAGCAGTTAAAATGGATCTAAAACGAAAATAAAAAGCTTAAAAGAAGAATTTAACAATTCGAAAATAATCTAAAAGACCTAAACTACTTATGATAGGGCCCCAGGCTGGCAGAAAAGACGAAGGTAAATAATAACACTTTAGAAAGGATTTGAATACGATACGAACAGTACGAAAAAAACTTATTACGGTACAAGTACAAATTAAAAACAAACGATACGTTTATTATCCCCTATGGTTTAGATAGCATCACCTTGTAATATAATTTAATTATCCAAATTTACATCTGTTGTTACCAAACGTAACTACGCTTCATTGCTCAGATTTCCACGATACCACTGCCAACATAAACCGTACAACTTAGGTTTAATAGTTGGTTAAGCCCATAGCCGTCACAGTTACCCGATTTGCTAGAATTAAATAATTAAACCTTGTAAGTATTATCCCGGATGACCAACTTCCAGGTTAACTATAAAGCTAAGATTCAAATATTATTTGGATATATAAAAGTGCGAAATATATAACGAATATAGCTAGATACGCTCCGAACTTAATAGCTATAGACAGAAAATCCTTAAATCTAGCGAACCTTGAAAGCGGACCGTATACCTTAAAACTAAGATCCTTAAATAAGACCTTATCAGTAAGTACGATTTCCTCCATTTTTCGGTCTATACTAATACCGATTATTTAGTTTACTTACGAACTAAAAAAAATAACGATTATTGGCCCGGTTGGAACGAAAAAACCCTTACCGAGCCTAATAACGACTATAAATATATCGAGATTCCCCAATAGCCCGAATACCCCCGGTTTTGCTATTTAAACCCCGAATTTAATTAAAATCGAAAAGTTATTACTTAAGATTACTTATGCTATACTCTTATGTTATACATAATGCACGAATTCCTGGATATAGGAACTGGCCCGGCAAAAACCTTAACCTCGAATCGAATACCTTTCCAGACGTTAAAGGTAAAGGTTGCTAAGATAACGTACCAAATTAGTCAACGGAAATAATATATTTGCATAAACAACAAATGCACCAAATACGCAATTGTTACGAATCAGGATCTGCTCTCCCTATCTGGGCAAGGACACCCTACGGTTAAACTTCGGGTACAGGTGTCTTAGCATTTCAATGTGATCTGGAGGATCTGATGGATCTGGACCAGATTACACAGATCCAGCAGATTTACGATACACTCATAAAAAACCAAAGGATATATAATGGATAGGTTTCTCCTATAAATAGCACCTACTTAGTTTAGCTCCTTAGTTATTAATCTAAATCTTTAATTAAAGGTAACGTTTTTCGATTAAGGAAAAAATCCGCAAATTTCTTTAACAAATTACTAAATTATTTTTCGCTTTATTGTTACCTGCAAATCAAAAACCCCTTTCAGATACTGCTTATACTTCCAGGTGGTCGTATAACAGGTTCGTTACATTTTAATAGTTTTTTAATTAATAACCGACGAATAGTTTAAGGCCTAATTAGGTATAAGCTTTCCTAAACCTAGTAAAAACGATATCATAAAACGGCGTTTAAAAAACAAACGATATATCCAATCGCTATTATTAGTTAGTAAGAGATTGATATTTAGATTAAAATATTTTACCCTTTATTAAATAAGTTTTTTCATTAATCGATAATATAATCCTTTTTATTATTCAGTCTTAAAAAGAGCCTTTTTCATTTTAATAATAACTTTTTGCGGCTTTTAAGGAAATTATTAAGGTTTAGGAAAACGAACCGGAAAAGGAAAAAAAAAGATCCGATAGCCCGAAAGGCAAAAAAAAAAAGACCTTACGATTAACGATAAACTACGCATCTTAATAATTAAACTTTAAGCGGTAAAAAGGGAAAATGTTAAATTCGCTCGACAGCAAAGATTTTTGATATTATTTTTATTTGGCGCGAATTAATTCCGCGAAAATATTGTTTTACCTTTTACTTATTATAAAATGCTTAAAGTTAAGAGTTATAAATTAACCCCTCTAAAACCTTACGACGGTACCATAAACGTAAAAAGATTTTTGGTATAGGCCAGATTTTATTTCAAGTTTTTCGAAAACTTCTTAAAGGAAAACTATTAAAAGGTGTTGGCCATTTTCCAGCTGCTCGTAGGAAGGGTTTTTTAATAATTCCAGCTAATTATAAAGGATTACCTCGAAAATTAACTTAACGAATTATCCAATTTTACTAATTATATCTTTAGTAATTACGAACATTTGAAAAAGCGAATGCGAGCTTTATTTAAAAACTTAAATAAGCAGCAAAATGCCGTTAAAAAGCTGCACTTTTTCCAGTAGACAAAATCACGGTTAAATATATAACGGAATTTAATCGCCTTGTAGCAACTTCTTACATACCGGAAAGCGCTTTATTTTACCTTTATTACGATAGCCTAAAGTTATAAGTGAAGGACGAAATATATAGGGTACCCAAAATAAAACTTTTCCAGAATTATATTGATAAAGCTATTATTGCCGATAGACGTACCTTTGATAAGTACCTAAAAAAAGAAAGGGTCTAACAGAAAAAAGAATAATCGAAGCTTTAGTAATAAAGTTTTAAAAAAGCAAAAATAAGGATAAAATTTAAAAGGAAACGAATACCATTTTAAAGGAGCCCAGAAAAGATAAGTCGAATGTTAAATATTTTAACTGTAGCAAAAAAGACCATTATAAAAACAAATGTCGTTCTTTAACTTAGAGGAATTCCAAAAAGAAAGGGATTGCTTAAAAAAAGGCCCGAGCGGCTAAATAAGATACAAATAGTAAAAGCGAAGAAAAAAAAGAAAGTGATTTTATCTTTTTTAATAGGAATATGTTATTCCGACGATTTATTATAACCTAAACAGCAACCTAAAGTACAAGCGTTACCCGATTTGCCAGAATTAAACAATTAAAGCCTACAAGTATTATCTCGGATAACCAGCGGTTAAATTAGCTATAAAGTTAAAATACGAATATTATTTGGATGTGCAAAAGTGCGAAGTATATAACGAATATGGTTAAATGCGCTTAAAATTTAACAATTACGGGCAGAAAACCCTTAAAACTAACGGGTCCCCAGAACGGGTGGTATATCTTAAAACTAAAACCTTTAAACAAAACTTTGTTAATAGGTACAGACTTTTTTATTTCTCGGCTTGTAGCGATAATAATTATCCAATTTACCTTCGAACAAAGGAAGATAACGATTATTGGCCCGGTTAGGACGAAGAGACCTTTACAGAGCTTGATAACGACTGTAAATATATCGAAATTCCCCGATAGCCCGAATACCTTTGATTTTGTTATTTGTACCCCTAATCGAATTAAAGCCGAAAAGCTAATATTTAAGGTTGCTTATGTTATATCCTTATGCTATACTTGATGCATAAATTTCTGGATATAGGAACAAATCTTGCAAAAATCTTAAACTCGAATCGAAAGCTTTTCCAAACGTTAAAGGTAAAAATTATTAAGATAAAATGCTAAATTGGCCAACGAAAGTGGTATATTTGTATGGACGATAAATGTACTAAATACGCAGTTAGGAAAACCCGCGAATAAAAACGCCTTTTAGTAAATAGAATTACGAAGTTAAAAAACGGTAAAGGCTTTCGAAATTAAAGCATTAAGAAGTTATACGAACTTAGACCTTATGTAAAACAAGAAAAGAATTACGAAGCTAGATCGAAATTCCTATTTAATACCAAAGCTAGACCTTTAGAGCTATAATTAACTTTAAAGCAGAAGGTAACTTTATTTCGCTAATGGTAGCCGAAAAATATTACATTTTTTAGAAGTATAAGTTAAAGTTTTACAAATTACAGATAATTGATAAAAGTTTTTCCCAGTACGATAACGGACGAGTCCTTAAAGAAATTAAAAACTTTCCAACAGGGATTTAAAGGTACTAAAAGCATTTTACGTTGGATATCGCCGACATTTTAAATTATGATGTTATTTTGGGAATGCCGTAACTTGATTCCAGCAACCCGCTAATTAACTGGAAAATTCGCCAGTTTTCTTAAAATTACGAATTAATTTTTTTTAAGAAAAGGTTTAAAGAAGTCTGCTATATAATTCGAGAAGCCAAAGTATTGGATTTTGCCAGTACCATACCTTTAAAGTATTAGCTTATCGAACGACTTTTTAAAGATAAAAAACATTACGAACTGCCTTTATATACATAATAGAATTATCATATACTTATTAAAAAAGGATATTACCTTAAGCTTTACAAAGTTTACTATATAAATCCTAAAAGGGTAAAGGCTTTATAAAAAGCATGTAATTAAATTTTAAAAAAGGTTATATTAAGCTATCCGAATCTCCCGTAAAATATTCTGTACTTATAGTACCTAAAATCAAAAACGGCAGGCAGAAAATCGACCAAGATAAAGATCCCATTTATCGACGTATGGTCGATTACCGGTAGCTAAACGATATTACTATCAAGAATAGTTATCCCTTAACTTTAATAAATACCTTAAGGGAAAACGTAAGCAAAGCTAAATAGTTTACCGTTTTAAACCTTCGAAACGGGTATTACCGTATCAAAATAGCAAAAGGAAAGAAATGGAAAACTGCTTTTCGAATATTATACGTGTATTACGAATACCGAGTAATGCTTTTAGGACTTACTAACGCTCCCGTTAGTTTCTAACGCTTAATTATAACTATACTTAGGAAGTTTTTCGACAAATGTATTTTTGTTTACCTCGACGACATCCTTATTTATTCCGAAACGTTAGAAAAGCATAAGAAACATGTTTTCCAGGTTCTTGAAATTTTGGATAAAGCAAATATCCGAATTAACCTCGCCAAAAGTGTATAGCATACGCAGAAATTAGATTATCTAGGATTTACCTTCACCCCCGGTGAAATTTAAATCTAGAACTTCAAATTGGAAGCAGTTAAGAACTGGCCTATCCTTAATAAGGTAACCGTTACAGATATCCGATAAATCGTAGGATTTACGGGTTACGTACGTAATCTAATTAAGGGATACGGAGATATTGTTAGCTTATTAACAAAACTAACTATTAAGGAATATATCGGAAAAGAATTCGAACTTCCAAAGGAAGCTAAGAAAGTTTTTTAGCTATTTAAAAACGAGATTACCAAAGCGTTAATAATGAAATTGTCCAACGCCGACAAGAAAAAACGCCTGAAAACAAACGCCTTAAATTATGCCTTAAGCGTAATTTTGGAATAATAAGAAGATAATAAAAAATAGTACCTAATAGCCTATTATTTTAAAGCTTTTCGAAACGCAGACATTTAATATAAGATTTACGATAAAAAACTGTTAGCGATTATCAACGCTTTTAAAAAATGAGAATTTTTCCTTAACGGAATTAAAAAACCTTTCAATATTTACTTAGATTATAAAAACTTTACCCGATTTATAACGACTTAAGAACTAAATAAACGTTACGAAATTTGGATTTTTTTTTTTCGAAATATAATTTCTAAATTTACTAGCGTCATACACAAGCACCCTGAATGCACAAGCACCCTGGATGATTGTGGCACCTCGCAACAACAAATTCAAATAACTTAACAACAACACATTGCATTAATTCAAATCATTCGGATTCTTCTTGGCTAGATGTATCTACAACTTCTTCACAAGTACGCGCATTATGTCCGGGCTTGCCGCAGACGCCACACTTCCGTTCCTTGGTTTTAACCCTCTTGCGACAACCCCCTTCAGCTGCTGTTGGCTGCATTTTTTCACCACCCCTTTCTTTTTGGGCCAGAAAAGCTTGTCCCTTTTATATAATAAGTGTTTCTCCTTTTTTAAAACGTTTGTTTTTGGTCCTGCGACGTTTGCTTAAAGTGTAATTCGTTTCGCGTAATTGGGCGTTTTCTTCCCGAAGAAAACCAGCTTTATGTAACAGCAATATATAACCTTTTGTTACAAGCTTAACCGATTAAAGTATTTTTGTTGGCAAGCTACCTTAATAATTTTTAATTTTTTTTTGCAAGTATCGTCCTTATCTTATTACTTTACGGATATTTCTAGGGGTTTTCGCGGAAGGTAAAATGGAACCGACGGAGGTTAGCAGGGAGACGGTTGGCGTAGGCATAACTGGAGGAATTTCCAATTCGGATAAAACGTTATTAAGATCGAATAAAACAAGCTTAGTTTTTGCAAATCCAGATTTGATGTTGTTGGATATTATGGCAGCTTAAAACGCGTCGTAAAAGCCGGCGAGGAAATTTTCTTTGATAATATAGGTATGATAACGTCGCATTAAGTTTTCGATATAACGCGAATAAGCGCGTTTCAAAACAAAAAAACAAGATACATTAAAAGGTTAAAGCCGATGCGAAAAATGCGCGGGCATACAAAGCGTAATAATATTGTTATCAACGCAGTACTTTTCGAATTCCATCGAATGGTAATTTTCGTGGCCGTCGAAGATAAGGAAACGTTTCGAACCTTTCGTACGCATCCGAATATGCTTATCAAAATGCTGGATCCATTCGAAACCCAATTTATTTGTTGTCCAGCCATTATTACTTAATGCGATTTTCTAATCGGCTGCTGGCAATGGGTTATCGCGGTACCAGGATCTAAGATGGTTTTTCCCCGTCATGATAACAAATGGCAGTACAACCTAATCTTAGGAATTAACAACTTAAATAACTGTAACCCATTTTTTATTCCCTTATTGCGTTTATTTAAATCTTCCACGTCTTTCGGCACTGGTAATTATCATTCCCGTTACCATAAAAAGCCCTATCAAAAATCCAGTCTCGTCGAAGTTGTAAATATCTTCTTTTGCGATGCCGTACTTTGCGATTGTAACCCGAACAAGCTCGAACCACTTGCGAAATATTTCTGGATTTTCGCATAAAACCCGCTAATAATCGATCTTCCGATTTAAACGCGTCTAAAGTTTTTTTTGCCGTTTAACAAAGTTCGACGCCCAGTTAACTCCAACGCGTTCTGCAACGCGCTGGGCAAGCAGTATGTTGGCCATATCTTTAACGTGCTAAAGCCGGACA
This sequence comes from Monosporascus sp. mg162, assembly GCA_004155945.1. Classification (NCBI taxonomy): domain Eukaryota; kingdom Fungi; phylum Ascomycota; class Sordariomycetes; order Xylariales; genus Monosporascus; species Monosporascus sp. mg162. The sequence continues at coordinate 61,373 of QJNY01000338.1, forward strand.
GGAAACGCTCGCGTATTTAGGTCGAGGATTCGGTCGACAATGGATATTTTTTCGGTCGGCGTCAATTTTCGCGATTTGGGTATACGGTTACTTAAAGAAGATGTACCAGTATATCGTACCTGCAAAGTAGAATAGGGGACTTTATATACAGAACTAAGTTTCGCATAATTAAGTTTCGAGTTGCGTTTCTTAACCTGAACGGCTAAGTCCATTCTGGCGTCTTTCGTAAGCCGTTTCATGTTGTTGTTGTTAAGGAATGGACAATTAAAGTTGGGTGATTGGAATGTGTGAAAAATCATCCAGGGTGCTTGTGTATAACGTTATATTAAAGGGAAAGAAAACATTAAGCAAACATTTTAAATCGTAAAGGAAATTACGATTCCAAAGTCCCGAAACGTCGAATGCAAATGTTGTAACAGATTAAGGACAATACCTTACGGTTATGTAAAATACTAAATCAACTTATTCCAGAACTTTTAACGAAATTTCGAAATTCCTATAATAAGGAAAAGCAAAAAAAGGTGCAATAATTAAATAGATAACCTAAAAACCAGCTGTTATACCATAGCAAAGTTTACATCCCTCGAAACTAACAAATGTAATTCGTTAAAAAGTTTTACGAAAGTTTAGAATACGGACATCAAGGTATTTTCAAAACTACCAAACGATTATAGGCAAAATATAACTTTTCAGGATTTCGACAAATTGTTAAGCGGGTAGTTAAGGATTGTAATATTTGCAACAAGGTAAAAGCAGCCCGACATAAGCCTTATAAACTTTTACAGCTTACAAATATTTCAAAAAAGGTTTAAAATACTATTATTTAAGATTTTATTACGGGTTTACCTTTATTAAAAGATCTCGTTACTGGAGTTTAATATGATAGAATATGGGTAATCGTTAACAGACTTCTTAAATACAAGTATTTTTTACCTTTTTAAAAAAAAGCAACGGCAAAATACCTGGCTTACGTTTTTATCCGATACTATTTCGATAAATATAAGATACCAAAAAGAATTATCTTGAATAAAAATAAGCTTTTTATATTAAAGTTTGGTACTAACTTTTTTAAATAAAGAAACATTAAACTTATATTTTTACAGCATATTACCTATAAATAGATAAATAAATAAAACGTTTAAATCAAATATTAAAGTAATATTTAAAAAGTTACATTAATTACTAACAGGATAACTGGGTTAAAATTTTTTTATTAACCTAAATGGCCTAGAATATTTTTATTAACGAAGATATAAATATCTTTTCCTATATAGCGGTATATAGTTACTAAGCAGAAAATCAACGGCCAGAACAGCTATTAAACGAAACTCCAAAATTAACCGCGACAACCTTTCGAATAAAAACGGTAACAACTAAAATCCAGGCAATACAGGTCTGATTACAAAATAAATTAACATTTCTTTAATAAAGGATAACCCAGTATTATAATAAAAAATATTAAAAAACTAATTTTGTCGAAAGAAATAAAGTTTATTTATTACGCTAAAAACAAAACGCAATTTCGAACATTTCCCAAATTAAAACAAAAAAACTTAATAATAAGCTTAATTTTAAAAAGCTTACTTCGTTTAAAATCGATAAAGTTATTCCAGTATTAACTACCGACTATCATTATTTAAAACGATAAAAATATACCCTATTTTTTATATTTCTTTGCTTGAACCAATATCTAAAAACGCCTTGCTAAAAACTAATCTAGAAGTCGAAAAGGACGACGATAAGTACGAAATTAAACGAATACTAGACTTTAAAGTAATTAAAAATAAGGTCCAATATCTAATTAAATAAAATTACCCATACGAAAAAAACACTTAAAAATCCCTTAAGCGCCTAACGAACGCAAAAAACCTAGTTAAAACGTTTTACCGCTAAAATCCTAACCGACCATTTCTAACGCAGCTAAGGTCGCAGGTAATAACGGCCCAATACCTAAATCCAGCCTTTCGGCGTCCCAATCGAAAAAAAGCGATACCTCCGTTATAACATTAATTTCGGAAGCAAGCCGAACTTATTTTGCTTCCATATAACGTTATTCTTTTTCCACTTTCTTTCTTTTTTTAACTAATCTAATTCCAAACCTTCTTTTAATATCTTCAAAACTTTTTTCTTAAAGAAGTTTTGTTAAAAACGTAAACGCTTTAATCTCCTGCTAAATTCCTTCGTTTTTTCTTCCGCCGCTTCCTAATAGGCCAAAAATTTATTTTCAAAATTTCGTTATTCTTTTTTTGAACGAAAACGCACTTTATTTATCTTTTTTAACGAATTTATAATTAAAATGTTAAAAAAAGAACGCTGGCAACGAATACAGCAACTGCAACTTAAAAATTCGACTACGAAGGAACAGCCGGTTTCCTTAAAACGAACGCAGTTAAAACATAGAAAACCTTCCGTACCAAAGTCTTCAATTAAATCGGCACGGTTATTCCTAGAATCTCGCTAACCCGGAAAGGAATTTCTTTTCTATTTCTACGCGTGATCTGGTATGTTAAAAAATTAGCTGAAAAAGTTCAAAAAGTTAAACGCCGGAAGATTTCCTACCGTTCTATCTTTAGAACAAAGATTTTAAAAAAGGGGAAATAATATTATAAATAAAGATCTACTTTCCTTATTTAGGCAAAAACACCTTACGGTTAAACTTCGAGTACAAGTATTTTAATACTTTAATATAATCTAAAGGATTTAATAAATTTGAACCAAATTATACAGATCTAGCAGATTTACGATATACCTATAAAAAACCAAAAGATATATAATGGATAAGTTTCTCCTATAAATAGCACTCACTTAATTTCGCTCTTTAGCTTTTAATCTAAGTCTTTAATTAAAGGCAACGTTTTTCGATTAAGGAAAAAGTCCGCAAATCTCTTTAACGAACAAACTACTGAATTATTCTTCGCCTTATTGTTACCTGCAAATCAAGAACCCCTTTCGGATACTGCTCATACTTCCAGGTGGTCGTATGACAGGTTCGTTACAGCAATTAAGAAAGTTCGAAAATAAAAGCGCTTTTAACAACTAAAATTACTAAGTCAAAAAACGACAGAAGCTTTCAAAACTAAGATATCGAAAACTATGCAAGTTAAGACCTTATATAAGGCAACAAAGGAATTACGAAGCCAGATTAAAATTTCTATTTAATACTAAAGCTAAACCTTTAAAATTATATTAACATTAAAGCAAAAAACAACTTTATTTCGCCAGCTATAACTAAAAATTATTACATTCCTTAAAGGTACAGGTTAAAGTCCTGCAAATTACGTACAGTTAATAAAAGTTTATTTAGATATAATAACGGACGAATGTTTTTTTTTTTAAAAAAACCGAAAAACTTCCGGCATAGATTTAAGGATATCAAAAACGATTTACGTTGGACATCGGCGACATTTCGGATTATAATACTATTTTGGGAATGCCGTAGCTTACTTTCAGTAATCAGTTAATTAATTACAAAATTCGCTAGAGTTTTTAAAATTACGAATTAATTTCTCTTAAGAAAGAAACTAAAAAGGTTTAGTCATTATCTGAAGAACTAAGGTATTAGATTTTGCCAGTATAATACCCTGAGAATATTAACGATTCGAATGACTTTTTGAGGATAAAGACAACTACGAACTGCTTTTATACGGATAATAAAACTACCGCACACTTATTAGAGAGAAATACTACTTTAAGCTTTACAAAATTTACTACATAAACTCGGAAAAGGTAAAGGCTTTATGGAAAAGCATATAGTTGTTACGAACCAGGACCTGTTCTCCTTGTCTGGGCAAGGACATGCTACGGTTAAACTTTGGAAGCAGATATTTTGGCACTTGAATGTAATCTAGAGGATCTAGTAGATCTAGACCAGATCATACAGATCTAGCAGATTTACGACATACTTATAAAAAACAAAAGGAGATATATAACGAATGGGATTTTTTCTTTAAATAGCACCTATTTAATTTTTCTTTTTAGCTATTAATCTAAGCCTTTAGTTAAAAGTAACGTTTTCTGATTAAAGGAAAAATTCCGTAAATATTTTTAACGAACAATTTACTGAAGTATTTTTCGCTTTATTATTACCTGCAAATCAAAAACCTATTTAGGATATTGATTATATCCCCAGATAATTATATAACAGTTTCGTTATATTTTTATAACTTTTTAATTAATAACCGACGCATAGTTTAAGGCCCAGTTGGGCATAAGCTTTTCTAAATACAGTAAAAACGATATTACAAAACGGTATTTAGAAAATAAACGATATACCCGATCGCCGTTATTAGCTAGTAAGAGATCGGTAACCGCATTAAACAGCTTATCCTTTACTAAAGAAATCCTTTCTCTAATCGATAATATAACCTCCTTTAATATTCGGCTTTAAAAAAGAACCTTTTCTTTTTCTTAACGATAATATTTCCCGGCCTCCAAGGAAACTATTAAGGTTTAAAAAAACGAACCGGAAGGATGAAAAAAGGAAACCGACAGCTCGAAAGATAAGGAAAAAGAATTTACGACTAACGATAAACTGCGTATTTGGATAACTAAACTCCAGGCGGTAAGAAAAGAAAATGCCAGATTCGTTCGATAATAAAGGTTTTCGATATTGCCTTTATTCGGCGCAAATAACTTCCGCGAAAATACTGTTCCACCTCCTGTTTATTATAGGATGCCTAAAGTTAAGGGTTATAAGTGTAACGAACCTGTTACATAACTAGCTGGAGGTGTAATCAATATCCGAAATTGGTTCTTACTTTGCAGGTAATAATAAGGCGAAAAAATAATTTAGTAAATTGTTCGTAAAAGAAATTTACGGACTTTTCCTTTGATCTAAAAACGTTATCTTTAACTAAAGGCTTAGATTAATAGGTAAAAAGCGAAATTAAGTAAATATTATTTACAGAAGATATTTATTCGCTATAACGTCTCACACAAGCTCGCGAGCCGTTTTTGTCAACATCTCAACTACCCAACTTCAATTATCAATTTCTTAACACCAACAACATAAAGCGTCTTACAAAAAAATATAGAATGAACTTAGCCATCCAGGCTAAAAAACCAAACCAAAAGTTAAGCTTTAAAAAGCTACATTCTATATATAATATCCCCGAATCTACTTTAAAAGCCCGATATCACGGTCGATACGCCCGAGCCGACATTATCTCCCATGTGGGAAAATTGACGACGACCGAAAAAAAATCCATTGTCGAAAGCTACGTGGTAGAAACGTAACGCTTTTAAGCCTTTAAAGCTTTAAAACAATATATTTACTTTTCCATATCCTTTAATCGGAACCAAGTTATTTCTTACGTATATTCTGTCGTTTTAAATAGTATCCTATAATTTAGAAATCTGCTAATCAGGTTAAAAATATATATCGTAAACCCTAAATCTAGAATAAACGAATTCTTCAAAAAGTAAAACGCGACGTTTAACGTATTACGTTAATTAGAAATCAAGAAATACGTTAAAACTCACCTTACTTACTTTAAAATTTAATTAGTTTCTTAGACAGTTAATTTCTCCATGATCTTCGATAAACGATTAATTTCCACCTTCAAGGACTGATTGGCAGCAATACGTTCTTAAAACAATGCTCCTATCGCGTTAATAAAACGGAAATCTTCTGGAGCTTTATTAAGGAGTGTATAAAAGCATCAAGTTAACAGGTAATAGGTACTTAAGCAAGCCTTATAACGCGTACCTTACGCATCCGACTTTTGGCGCTTTCGCTTACTGCTATGTCGGCCCGCATAAAAACCTTTACGACTGCCTCGTTTCGGGCTTTTCCCAAAGGTCCTACTACTAACTAATTATTAATATCCTTAGTCTTTTCCTGATTAGGATCGTTTTAATTAAAGGATCTACTGGAATTTTAAAAAAAGTCGGAAATGTTACCTTAACGCTTCTTGCTAACTGTTATAAATTCGTCATAATGCAGTAATTTAAAAAGCTGTAACGAACCTGTCATACGACCACCTAGAGGTATGAGCAGTATCCGAAAGGAGTTCTTGATTTGCAGGTAACAATAGGGCGAGGAATGATTCAGTTATCTGTTCGTTAAAGAAATTTGCGAACTTTTCCCTTAATCGAAGAACGTTACCTTTGATTAAAGATTTAGATTGATAGCTAAGGAGCGAAACTAAGTAAGTATTATTTACAGAAGAAACTTATTCGTTATATATCTTTTTATTTTTTATAGGTATATCGTGGATTTGTTAAATCTGTATAATTTAATCCAGATTTACCAAATCCTCTAGATTATATTAAAATGTTAAGATACCTGTTTCCGAAGTTTAACCATAAGATATCCTTATCCAGATAGGGAAAGCAGATCTTAATTCGTAATATTATTTCCCTTTTCTTAAGATCTTTATCCTAAAGATAAAACTGTAGGAAATCTTTCGGAGTTTAACTTTTTGAACCTTTTCAGTTAATCTTTTAACATGCCAAATCGCGCCTAAAAATAGAAAAGAAACTTCTGTTTAAGTTAGCAAGATTTTAAAGATAACCGTGCCGATTTAATTAAAACTTATAATACGAAAGGCTTTTTATATTTTAATTGCGTTCGTTTTAAGGAAACCGGCTGTTTTTTCGTAGTCGAATTTTTAAGTTACAGCTGTTATATTCGTCGCTAGCGTTTTTACAACGTTTTAATTATAAATTCGTTAAAAAAGGTAGATAAAGTGCGGTTTCGTTTAGAAAAAAAGCAGCGAAATTTTGAAGATAAATTTTTCGCTTATTAGGAGGCGGCGGAGAGAAAAACGAGGAAATTTATTAGGAGATTAAAGCTTTTACGTTTTTAAAAAGACCTTTTTTTTTTAATAAAAGGCTTTAAAAATGTTAAAAGAAAATTTGGAGTTGGATTAATTTAAAAAGAGAAGAAAGCGGAAAAAGAATAACATTGCATAGAAGTAGAACAAGTTCGGCTTGTTTCCGAGATTAATGCTATAATGGAGGTATTGCTTTTTTTCGATTGGAACGCCGAAGGGCTGGATTTGGATGTTAGGCCGTTATCCCCTACGACCTTGGCCGCGTTAAAAACGGTCGGTTAGGATTTTGGAGGTAAAACGTTTTAACCAGGTTTTTCGCGTTCGTTAGGTGCTTAAAGAGTTCCTAAGTATTTCTTTCTTATAGCTAGTCCTTTTATTTAATTAAATATTAGACCTTGTTTTTAATTACCCTGGAATTTAATATTTATTTAATTTTGTACTTATCGTCGTCTTTTTTGATTTCCAGATTAGTTTTTAGCGGAGCGTTTTTGGGTGCTGGTTTAAGCAAAGAAATATGGAAAATAGGGTGTATTTTTATCGTTTTGGGTAGTAACAATAAATAGTTAGTTTTGGAAATAAATTTATCGATTTTGAACGGATTAAGCTTTTTGAAATCGAGCTTATTATTAGATCTTTTTGTTTTGATTTTGAAAAATGTTCGGAGTTGCGTTTTATTTGTGGCGTAGTAAGTAAACTTTATTTCTTTGCGATAAAATTAATTCCTTAATTCTTTTTTTATTGTAATATTGGGTTATCTTTTGTTAAAAGAACCGTAATTTATTTTATAGGCAGATTTATATTGTTTAAATTTTAATTGCTATCGTTTTTGTTCGAAAAGCTTTTGCAGTTAATTTTGAAGGTTCGTTTAGTGGCTGTTTTAGTCGTTAAGTTTTTGTTTAGTAATTATATACCGCTGTATTGGAAAAAATATCTATGTTTTTTGTTAATAGATATATTATAAGCTATTTGGGCTAACGTCCCACACAAGTGAGCGGGACACACAAATAAGCGGGACACTTTTTTAGCCATTCCAATAACACATCTTCAATTGTTCATTTCTCAACAACTACAATATGGAGCGCCTTATAAAAGAAGCGAGAATGAACCTAGCCATTCAGGCTAAAAAACGAAACCCGAAACTTAGTTATAGAAAGCTTAGTTTTATTTATGAAGTACCATATATTACCTTAAAAGCGCGATTTAACGGTAGACGCGTCCGAGCCGATATTACCTTTCCCTTGCAGAAATTGACGCCGACCGAAGAAAAATCGATTGTCGACCGAATCCTTAATTTAAATACGCGAACGTTTCCTGTTCGGCTTTAGTACGTTAAAAATATGGCCAATATACTGCTAGCCTAGCGCGTTATAAAACGCGTTAAAGTTAACTGTGCGTCGAACTTTGTTAAACGGCAAAAAAATTCCAGACGCGTTTAAATCGGAAAATTGATTATTAACGAGTCCCATGCGAGAATTTAGAGATATTTCGCAAATAGTTCGAGCTTGTTCGAGTTATAATCGCGAAGTACGATATCGTAGAAGAGGATATTTACAACTTCGACGAGACTGGATTTTTGATGGGGCTTTTTATGGTAACGGGCATGGTAATTACCAGTGCCGAAAAACGTAAAAAACCCAGATAAACGCAATAAGGGAATAAAAAATAAGTTATAGTTATCCAGGCTGTTAATTCCCAGGGTTAGGCTATGCCGTTATTTATTATTATGGCGGGAAAAAATTATCTTAGGTCCTGGTGCCGCGATAATTTATTGCTAGCAGCCGATTAAAAGATCGCATTAAGTGATAATAGTTAAATAACAAATAAATTGGGTTTCGAATAAATCCAGTATTTTGACAAATATATTCGGACGCGTACGAAAGGTTCCAAACGTTTTCTTATCCTCGACGGCCATAAAAGTTATTATTCGATGGAATTCGAAGAATATTGCGCCAATAACAATATTATTACGTTTTATATGCCTGCGTATTTTTCGTATCGGTTTTAACCTTTTAATGTATTTTGTTTTTCTGTTTTGAAACGCGCTTATTTGCGTTATATCGAAGACTTAATACGACGTTATTATATTTATATTGCCAAAGAAGATTTTCTCGCCGGTTTTTACGACGCGTTCCAAGCTGCCATGACGTCCAATAATATTAAATCTGGATTTGCCAAAGTTGGTTTTGTTTTATTTAATCTCAATAACGTTTTTTCCGAATTGGAGGTTCCTTTAGTTATGCCTACGCCGACCGTTTCCCCGTTAACCTCCGCCGGTTTTATTCGTTCTCCGCCCGCGAAGACCTTTAAGAATATTAAGGAAGTAACGCGGTAATTACGTTATTTGCAAAAGAAAATTAGAAATTAATAAGGTGGCTCGTTAACTAGAATGGCTGAATCGGTTTATTTTTTGACCAAAAATTATTTGTTAGTTCTATACGAAAATGTTTTTCTTCGGGAAAAAGCTACTTAATTACGTAAAACGAACCACATTTTAAGCAAACGTCGTAGGACCAAAAATAAACGTCTTTAAGAAAAAGGAACATTTATTATACAAAAGGGACAAGCTTTTCTGGCTTAAAAAGAAGGGGGTGGTAAAAAAATGCAGCTAACAGCAGCTGTCAAATAAGTAGCAAGATAGAATCTTGCACTTAACACTTAGATAAGCTTATCGCAAATAATCTTTTGGTGCAGTGGCTAGCTGACAGCAGCTAAAGGGGGTCGTCGCAAAAGGGTTGAGACCAAGGAACGGAAGTGTGGCGTCTGCGGCAAGCCTGGACATAATGCGCGTACTTGTGTAGAAGTTGTAGATACGTCTAGCGAAGAAAAATCCGATTGATTTGAATTAATGCGATGTGTTGTTGTTAAGTTATTTGAATTTGTTGTTGCGGAGTGACAAAAAGTGTCCCGTTTATTTGTGTGTCCCGCTCACTTGTGTGGGACGTTAATGGAAAAAGTTTAACCTAATTATCCTGCTGGTAGTTAATATTACTTTTAAAATACTGCTTTAATATTTGATTTAAACGTTTTGTTTATTTATCTGTTTGTAAGTAATATGCTGTAAAAAATTTGAACTTGGCGTTTATTTGCTTAAAAAACTTAATATTAAATTTTAATATAAAAAGCTTGTTTTTATTTAAGATAATTTTTTTTAATGTCCCATATTTGTTAAAATAATATCGGATAAAGGCGTAAGTTAATTATTCTGCCGCTGCATATCTTTTGAAAGGTAGGAATTACTTATATTTAGTAAGTTTGTTAACGGTTACCTATATTCCATCGTATTAAAATTTAGTAACGGGGTTTTTTAATAAAGATAAACCAGTAAAAGAATCTTAAATAATAATATTTTAAACTTTTTCTGGAATATTTATGGGCTGTTAAAATCTATAGGGCTTATATCGGGTTGTTTTCACCTTGTTGCAAATATTATAATATTTAATTACCTGCTTAACAATTTATCGAAATTTTAAAAAGTCGTACTTTTCTTATAACCGTTTAATAGTTTTAAAAATGCCTTAATGTTCATGTAATAAATCTTCGTGGAACTTTTTAACGAATTGCTTTTATTAGTTTCGAGGATGTAAATTTTGCTATGGTACAACAGTTGGTTTTCAGGATGTTTATTTAATTGTTGTATCTTTTTTTGCTTTTCCTTATTATAGGAATTTCGGAATTTCGTTAAAAGTTTTGGAGTAAGTTATTTTAATATTTTACATAACCGTAAGGTGCCGTTTTTAATCTGTTGCAATATTTGCATTCGACGTTTTGGAACCTTGGAATCGTAATTTCCTTTGCGACGCAGGATATTTGCTTAAATGTTTTCTTTTCTCTTAATATGGTGGATTTAGAAATTGTATTTCGACAAGAAAATTATTTAAGTTTCGTAACGTTTGTTTAGTTCTTAAATTGTTATAAACCGGGTAAAACTTTTATGATTTGAGTAAATGTCGAAAGGCTTTTTAGTTCCGTTAAAAAAAGGTTCCCATTCTTAAAAGCGTTAATAATTGCCAGCAGCTTTTTGTCGTAAATCTGGTATTTAAGTTTTGCGTCTCGTAAGACCTTAAAATAATAAGCTATTAGGTATTATTTTCTATTATCTTTTTGTTATTCCAGAATTACGCCTTGAGCATAGTTTCAAGCGTTTGTCTTTAATCGTTTCGTTTTGTCGGCGTTGGGCAATCCTATTATTAGCGCTTTAATAATCTTGTTAAGTAATTGGAAAACTTCCTTAGCTTTCTTTAGAATTTCGAATTTCTTTCCATATATTCTTTAATAATAAATTTCGTTAATAGTTTAATAATATCTTTATATCCTTTGATTAAGTTACGTACGTAACCCGTAAATCTTAAAATCTGCCGGATATTTTTAACGGTTACTTTATTAAGAATGGGTGAGTTTTTGACTGCTTCCAATTTGGAGTTTTAGATTTGAATTTGACCGGGAGTAAGGGTAAATCCTAGATAATCTAGTTTTTGCATATGCCATATACTTTTAGCAGGGTTAATTCGAATGTTTATTTTATTCAAAGCTTTAAAAACCTAAAGAATATGATTTTTATATTCCTCTAACGTTTCGGAATAGATAAGTGTATCATCGAGGTAGATAAAGATATATTTGTCTAAAAATTTCCTAAGTATAGTTATAATTAGGCGTTGGAAACTGGCAAGAGCGTTAGTAAGTCCTAAAAGCATTACTGTAACGAACCTGTTATACGACCACCTAGAGGTATGAGCAATATCCGAAAGGAGTTTTTGATTTGCAGGCAATAATAGGGCGAGGAATGATTCAGTAGTTTGTTCGTTAAAGAAATTTGCAAACTTTTCCTTTTTTCAAAAAAAGTTGCCTTTAATTAAAGACTTAGATTGAAAGCTAAGAAGCGAAATTAAGTAAGTACCATTTATAAGGAAATACGGAAGTTTTATATGTTTTTTTCCTTTAGTATGATTTCTGTTTAGTTTCTGTAATATCTTTGTAGTGTTTTTATAGTGTTTTTGTAGTATTTCTGTGTTATTTCTGTGGCATCTTTATGGTTTCCGCAGAGATTATTTTTGGTACAGAAGTTTACCCGACCCGAGGTTATTCCTTTTTTTAGTTTCCTGCAGGCAGATGGAAAATTTTAATCTGTAATGCTATTCGCTTTTTTTCGAAATCTTTGTTTTTAAAGATAAAATAACTACGTTTTTTTCGTTTTTCTTTTTCTTTAACTAATAGTTCTTAGTTAACATTATGTTAGGTTTATTACGAAAACGCGCTAAATCCTTTACCGAAAGTCGAAAAGATTTGGTTTTTTTTCTTTTAGATTTTAGATATCTAGTTATGCTTTATAACCGTTGCGAAAATTTAAAGTTGGAATATAAGATAGTTAAAGGGCGAAAAAAGTGCTAGTACTGTTATAAGGTTAATATATCTTATAAGGCCATTAACATTTTTTTGAAGTCGTTATAAAATATCTGGTCCGAAAAGGTACGGATTAATTATAAAAAACAGGTCGCCGAGGAAGTATTGTTGGATTTGCAGCAATTATAACTAAAAGCCATGGTTAAGTTAATTAGATTAAGCTGTTAATAAAACTCTTTATAATGTCGAAATATAAAAATAATTTACCGCGGGCTTCGTTTCGTAAACGAATTATAAAAAATAAGAAAGATTAAATAAGGAAAGGAAAGAGATAAAACAGCGTCGTATAGAAATAAAATAAGCGCAGCTTGCTTTAGAAATAAACGTTACGGTGGAAACCTTTATTTTTTTAATTAAAGCGGCCTAGGGTTAAATTTGGATACCGGGCCGTTGTCGTTTGGGACTTTGGCCGCATTAAAGTCGGTCGGTTAGGATTTTGACGGTAAAACGTTTTAATTAAGTCCTTTGCGTTCGTTAGGTATTTAAGGGATTTTTAAATGTTTTTTTATAGGTAATCCTTTTATTTGATTAAATATTGGACTTTATTTTTAATTATCCTAAAGTCCAGTATTCGTTTAATTTCGTACTTATCGTCGTTCTCTTCGGTTTTTAGATTAGTTTTTAATAAAGCGTTTTTAGATGCGGGTTTAAGTAAAGAAATATAGAAAATAAAGTATATTTTTATCGTTTTAGGTAGTAACATTTAGTAATTAGTTTTGAAAATAACTTTATCGATCTTAAACGGATTTAGTTTTTTGAAATCGAACTTATTATTTTGTTTTTTTGTTTTAATTTGAGAAATGTTCGAAGTTGCGTTTTGTTTTTGGCGTAATAAGTAAACTTTGTTTCCTTTAGACAAAATTAATTCTTTAATTTTCTTTTTATCGTAATACTGCGTTATTTTTTATTGGAAAATGGGTAATTTATTTTGTAGGCGGACTTATATTATTTAGATTTTAATTGTTACCGTCTTTGCTTGAAAAGTTTTCGCAGTTAATTTTAAAGCTTCGTTTAATAGTTGTTTTAGCCGTTAAGTTTTTATTTAGTAACTATATACTGCTATATAAGAAAAAATGCCTATGTTTTCGTTAATAGATGTATTATAGGCCATTTGGACTAATGGAAAAAATTTAACCTAATTATCCTGCTGGTAGTTGATATAATTTTTTAAGTACTGCTTTAATGTTTAATTTAAATGTTTTGTTTGTTTATTTATTTATAGGTAGTATGTTATAAAAAATTTAAGCTTAGCGTTTATTTGCTTAAAAAAGCTGGTATTAAATTTTAATATATAAAACTTCCTTTTGTTTAAAATGATTTCTTTTAGTATTTTAGATTTGTCGAGATAATATCGTATAAAGGCGTAAGTTAGTTATTTTGCTGTTACATTTCTTTTAAAAGATAGGAAGTATTTACACTCGGTGAGTTTGTTAACGATTACCTATATTCCATTATATTGAACTTCAGTAACGGGATTTTTTGATAAGGGTAAACCGGTAATAATATTTAAATAATAGTATTTTAAGCCTTTTTTGGAATATTTGTAGGCTGTAAAAGTTTATAGGGCTTATGTTGGGTTACTTTTGCCTTATTGCAGATATTGCAACCTTTGATTACCTGCTTAACAATTTGTCGAAGTTCTAGAAAGTCGTATTTTCCCTGTAATCGTTTGGTAGTTTTGAAGATACTTTGATGTCCGTGTAACGGATTTTCGTAGAACTTTTTATCGAATTGTTTTTGTTGGTTTCGAGAGATATAAATTTTGCCATAGCATAACAGTTAGTTTTCAGGTTGTTTATTTAATTATTATATGTTTTTTTGCTTTTCCTTATTATAGGAATTTCTGAATTTCGTTAAAAATTTTGGAGTAGGTTGTTTTAGTATTTGACATAACCGTAGGGTGCCGTTTTTAGTTTGTTATAACATTTGTATTTGAGGTTTTGGAATTTTGCAGTTGTTATTTTTTTTACAACTTAAGATGTTTGCTTGGATGTTTTCTTTCCTTTTGATATAGTGGAAATGGAAATTGTATTTCGATAAGAAAATTATTCAAGTTTCGTAGCGTTTGTTTAGTTTTTGAATCGTTATAAACCGAATAAGGTTTTTGTAGTTTAAGTAGATATCGAAAGGCTTTTTAGTTCCGTTAAGGAAAGGTTCTTACTTTTTGAAAGCGTTGATAATCGCTAGCAGTTTTTTGTCGTAAATCTTATATTTAAGTTCTGCGTTTCGAAAGGCCTTTGAATAATAACTTATTGGGTATTACTTTTTATTATTCTTTTATTGTTCCAAAACTGCGTTTAAGGCATAATTTAAGATATTTATCTTTAAGCGTTTTTTTCTGTCGGCGTTAGGCAATTTTATATTAGCGCTTTGGTAATTTCGTTTTTAAGTAACTGAAAAGCTTTTTTAGCTTTTTTTAAAAGTTCGAGTTTTTTTAACATATTTCTTAGTGGTAAGTTTTGCTAATAGTTTGACAATATCTTTATATCCCTTGATTAGGTTGCGTACGTAATTTGTAAATCCTAAGGTTTGTCGGATATTTGTAACAGTTGCTTTATTAGGGATACGTTAATTTTTGATTGTTTTTAATTTGGAGTTTTAGATATGAATTTGACCGCGGGTAAGGGTAAATCTTAGATAGTTTAGTTTTTGCGTATGCTATATACTTTTGGCTAGGTTAATTCGGATGTTTGCTTTATCCAAAGCTTTAAGAACTTGGAAAATATCCTTTTTATATTCTTTTAACGTTTAGGAATAAATGAGGATGTCGTCGAGGTAAATAAAGATATATTTGTCTAGGAATTTTTTGAGTATAGTTATAATTAGGCGTTAGAAACTGGCGGGGGCGTTAATAAGTTCTAAAGGTATTATTCGGTATTTGGAATGCCCGTATATCGTTCGAAAGGCGGTTTTTCATTTTTTTTAAGTTATTTTGATACGGTAGTAGCCGTTTTAAAGATCCAATGCAGTAAATTATTTGGCTTTGCTTGCCTTTTTCCCTTAAGGTATTTATTAAGGTTAAGAGATAGCCGTTTTTAATGGTGATGTTATTTAACTGCTGGTAATCGACTACGCGTCGATAAACCGGATCTTTATTTTGGTCGATTTTCTGCTTGCCGCCCTTAATTTTGAGTCTTATAAGTATAAGGTATCCTATAAAAGATTCGGATAACTAAATTTAATCTTTTATTAGGTTCAATTAAATGTTTTTCTATAAGGGCTTTACCTTTTCTGGATTTATGTAGTAAATTTTGTGAAGCTTAGGGTAATGTTTTTCTTTAATACGTATGTAATAGTTTTATTATCCGTATGGAAGTAACTCGTGGTTTTTTTTATCCTTGAAAAGTTGTTCGAAACGTTAGTATTTTAAAGGTATTATATTAGTAAAGTTTGATACTTTAGCTTTTCGGATAACGTAACAAACTTTTTTAGACCCTTTTTTAATAGAAGTTAATTCGTAATTTGAAGTAAGCTAGCAAGTTTTCCAATTAATTAACGGATTACTGGAATTAAGTTATGGCATTCTTAGGATAATATTATAATTTGAAATGTCGGCGATATCTAACGTAAGATACTTTTAGTATTTTTGGATTTATATTAGGAGTTTTTCGGTTTTTTTGAAAATTTATCCGTTATCGTATTTGGATAAGCTTTTATTAACTGTACGTAATTTGTAAAACTTTAACTTATACCTTTAAGAAATATGATACTTTTCGGCTACTGCTGGCGAAATGAAATTGCGTTTTGCTTTAAAATTAATTATGGCTTTGAAAATCTGGCTTTGATACTAAATAGGAATTTCGATTTGGCTTCCTAATCCTTTTCTTGCCTTACATAAAGTCTTGGTTCGCATAGCTTTTCGATGCCTTAGTTCGAAAACCTTTGCCGTTTTTTGACTTGGTAGTTTTGTTCGCCAGCAAGCGTTTCTATTTGCGAGCTTTCTTAACTGCGTATTTAGTATATTTATCGTCTATGCAAATATACCATTTTCGTTGGCCAACCTGGTATTTTACCTTAATGATTTTTACTCTTAACGTTTGAAAAGGTTTTCGATTCGAAGTTGAGATTTTTGCAAGGTTTGCTTTTATATTTAGAAGTTTATGTATTAAGTATAGCATTGGGGTATAACATAAGCAACTTTAAGTAATAGCTTTTCGGCTTTAATGCGATTCGGGGTGCAAATAATAAGACCGAGGATATTCGGGCCATCGGAGAATTTCGATGTATTTATAGTCATTATTAGGCTTTATAAGGATCTTTTCGTCCTAACCGGGCTAATAATCGTTATCTTCCTTTGTTCGAAGGTAAATTAGATAATCGTTATCGTTATAGGCCGAAAAATGGAAGAAACCGCACTTATTAACAAAGTCCTGTTTAAGGGCTTCGGTTTTAAAGTATACTGCCCGTTTTAGAGGTTCGCTGGATTTAAGGGTTTTTTGCCTATAATTATTAAGTTTTGGGCGCATTTAGTTATATTCGTAATGTATTTCGTACTTTTGCATATTTAAATAATATTCGCATTTTAACTTTATAGCTAATTTGGAAGTTAGTTATCCGAGATAATATTTATAAGCTTTAGTTATTTGATTTTAGTAAACCGGGTAACGTTCGTACTTTAGATCGCCGCTTAGTTTATAGTAGGTCGTTGTAATGGTATATTCCTGTTGGCCAAAGGTAAAATTCATTTCTTTCTTTTTTTCGCTTTTACTGTTTGGTTTTTATTCGGCCGTTCGGGCTTTTTTTTTAAGGAATCCTTCATTTCCTGGAGTTCCTTTTGGCTAGAAAACGATATTCGTTTTTATAATAACCTTTTTGCCATAATTAAAGCATTTAATATTCGCTTTTTTTTTAGGCTCCTTTAAAATGGTATTTGCTTTCTTTTAGGTTTTATCTTTATTTTTGCTTCCTTAGAACTTGTTGCCGGAGCTTCGATTATCCTTTTTTTTATTAGGCCTTTTTTTCTTTAGATACTTATTAAAAATACGTCTGTCGGCAATAATAACCTGATTAATATAATCCTGGAAAGGCTTTGTTTTAAGTACCTTTTACATTTCATCCTTAACCAGTAATTTTAAGCTATTGTAATAAGGGTAAAATAAGGCGCTTTTCGGTAAATACAAGGTTGCTACAAGGCGATTAAATTCCGTTATATATTTAGCCGTTAATTTTGTTTGCTGGAAAAAGTACAGCTTTTTAATAACATTTTGCTACTTATTTAAATTTCTAAATAAGGTTCGCATTTATTTTTCCAAATGCTTGTAGTTACTAAAGATATAATTAGTAAGGTCGGATAATTCGTTAAGGTAATTTTCGAAGTAATCCTTTATAATTGGCTAAAACTATTAAAGAATTCTTTTTGTAAGCAGTTAAAAGATAACTAATATTTTTTGATAAGTCCTTTTTGATAATTCTTTTTCAAAAAGCTTTCGAAAAACTTAAGGTAAAATCTGGCTTAAACCAAAAATCCTTTTATATTTATGGTACCGTCGTAAGTTTTAAAAAGATTAACTTATAGCCTTTAATATTTAGCATCTTATAATAAACTGGAGGTAGAATAATGTTTTCGCGAAATTGATTCGCGCCGAATAAAGGCAATGTCGAAAATTTTTACTATCGAGCGAGTTTAGCATTTTCCCTTTTTACCGCCTGAAATTTAGTTGTTAAGGTACGCAGCTTATCGTTAATTGTAAGTTTTTTTTCTTTACTTTTCGAGCTATCAAACTCCTTTTTTTTCTTTTTCCGGTTCGTTTTCTCAAACCTTAATAATTTTCTTAAAAAGCCGAGAAAGGTTATTGCTAAAAAATAAAAAATAAAAAATAAAATTTCTTTTTAAGACCGAGTAATAAGGGGGGCCATGTTGTCGATTAAAAAAAGGACTTTTTTAATAAGAAGCAAAATATTTTAATTTAGATATTAATCCCTTACTGGCTAATAATAGCGATCGGATATATTGTTTATTTTCTGAATACCGTTTTATAATATCGTTTTTATTAAGTTTAGAAACGTTTATACTTACTTAGGCCTTAAATTATTCGTCGGTTATTAATTAAAACGTTATTAAAATATAACGAACTTATTTTACGATTACCTAAAAGTATAAGCACTATCCGAAAAAGGTTTTTAATTTGTAGGTAATAATAAAGCGAAGAATAATTTAATAATTTATTCGTTAAAAAAATCTGCGGACTTTTTCTTTTTTCGAAACATGTTACTTTTAATTAAAAACTTAAATTGATAGCTAAGGAGCGAAACTAAGTAAGTACTATTTATAAGGAAATACGGAAGTCTTATATATTTTTTTCCTTCAGTATAACTTCCGTCTGGTTTCTGTAATATCTCTATGGTGTCTCTGTGGTATTTTTGTAGTATTTCTGTGGTATCTCTGTGGTGTCTCTACGGTTTCCGCAGAGACCATTCTTGGCCCCGAAGTTTACCCGACCCGAGGTCATTCCCCCTTTTGGTTTCCCGCAGGCAGACGGGAGATCTCAATCTGTAACAACTACTCGGTATTCGTAATACCCGTATATTGTTCGAAAGGCGGTTTTTCAATTTTTCCCTTTAACTATTGTAATACGGTAATAGCCGTTTCGAAAGTTTAGTACAATAAACTAATTAGCTTTATTTGCGTTTTCCCTTAAGGTGTTTATTACGGTTAAGGGATATCCGTTTTTAATGGTGATATCGTTCAACTGTCGATAGTCGACTACGCGTCGATAAACCGGATTTCCATCTTAATCGATTTTCTACTTGCCGTCCTTAATTTTAGGTACTATAAGTATAAGGCATTTTATAGGAGATTCGGATAGCTAAATGTAACCTTGTTTTAAGTTTAACTGGATACTTTTCTATAAAGCTTTTGCCTTTTCTAGATTTATGTAGTAAATTTTGTAAAGCTTAAGGTAATATCCTTTTTTAATAAGTATGCGATAATTTTATTATCTATGTAAAGGTAGTTCGTAAATCTTTTTATTCTTGAAAATTTATTCGAATTGCTGATATTCTAGGGGTATTATATTAGCAAAGTTTTATACTTTGGCTTTTCGGATAATGTAGCAGATTTCTTTGGACCCTTTCTTAAAAGGAGTTAATGTTACAAGAACAGGGGTTCTTGTCTGAAAGAAGCCAAGTTCTTGGAGGTTAACGCGGATGCGGCTAAACCCCGGGCCAAGAAAAAGCTTAACTTTTAACATTGATCTAATGGATTTAAGTAATTTAAGTAAATTACTTAAATTACTTAAATTTATAACATATTTACTGTAAAATAAAAGGATATATAATAAATAAAACCCCCGTATAAATAGCACCTACCTAATTTCGCTTTTTAATTATTAATTTAAGCCTTTAATTAAAGGTATAGTTTTTCGATTAAGGGAAAAATTAACAAACCTTTTTAACGAATAAAATTACTAAATTATTTTTCGCATTATTGTTACCTGCAAATTAAGATCTTAATTCGGATATTGCTTATATTTCCAGGTAGATATATAATAAGTTCGTTACATTTTGATAATTCCTTAATTAATAGCCGACGAATAATTTAAGGTTTAATTAGGTATAAGCTTTTTTAAACGTAATAAAGATAATATTATAGGATAACGTTTAAAAAATAAATAATAAATTCGATTACCGTTATTAATTAGTAAAGGATTAATAACTAAATTAAATAATTTATTACTTATTAAAAAAATCTTTTCCTTAATCGACAATATAACACCTTTTACTACCCGATTTTAAAAAGGACTTTCGTCCTTTTAGCCTTTATAACAATTTATTTTAACAAAAGATATTATAAAGGTTTATAAGTTTAATGCAAAGAAAAAGGAAAAAAAATTATTTATTAAAAAACAGGAAAATAAAAAAAAATTTACTATTAACGAAAAATTAAATATCTTTGCAAAAGAAATTAAAACTTTAAAGGATAAAAACATTAAACTTATTCGATAGTAACGGTTTTCGACTTTGCCTTTGTTTAAAGCAAATAAAATTCGCAAAAGCATTATTTTCCTTTTTAATTATTATAAAATGCCGGAAATTAAAGGTTATAAATTAACCCTTTTAAAGCTTTATAATAGAACTATAAACGTAAAAGGATTTCTGGTCCAGGCTAAATTTTACCTTAAATTTTACGAAAATTTTTTAACGGAAAATTACTAAAAGGTAATAGCCATTTTTTAATTATTCGTTAAAAAAGTTTTTTTATAATTTGAACCTATTATAAACGATTACTTGATAAATTACCTTAATTAATTTTCCGACCTAATTAATTACGTTTTCGGCAACTACGAATATTTCAAAGAAAAAATACGAACTTTATTTGGAAATTCCGATAAAAAACAGTATACGGTCGAACAGTTATATTTCCTCCAATAAACCAAGTTAATAGCCGAATATATAACTAAGTTTAATCGTTTCGTATTAATTTTTAATTTCCCGGAAAACGTATTATTTTATCCCTTTTATAACAGCCTAAAATTATAAGTTAAAAATAAAATATATAAAGTATTTAAAATAAGCCCCTTTTAAAATTATATTAACAAAACCATTATCGCCGATCGACGTATTTTTAAAAGGTACTTGGAAAAAAAAAGATCCGACAAAAGGAAAAATAATTAAAGCTTAAGTAGCAAATTCCAGAAGAATAAAACCAAGGGCAAATCCTAGAAAAAAGTTAATATTGTTTTAAAAAAACCTAAAAAAAACAAGTTAAATGTTAAATATTTTAATTGTAACAAAAAAAGCTATTATAAAAGCGAATATCGCTTTTTAATAAAAAAGGATTTTAGGAAAAAAGGGATTCCTTAATCCTAAAAAAAAGTTAAAATAACTAAATAAAAATTAAATAACGAAAGCGAAAAAGAAAGGGAAATTAATTCCATTTCTTTTTAACGAAAATTTACTATTGTTACGACGTATTATAAACAAAATAACGACTTAAAGTACGAACGTTACCCAACTTATTAAAATCGAACGATTAAAGCTTATAAATATTATTTCGGACAAAAAACTTTTAGGATAATTATAAAGTTAAGATATATTTATTATTTAAATAAGTAGCGGTACAGAATGTATAATAAATATAGTTAGTTGCGCTTTAATACGGTAATATACGATTTAATATTATTAAAAGCTAATAAGGCCCTTAAAGTTAAAGAATTAATTTGCCCGGATACGTTAAATTTAAAACCTGTTTATAATTACAATTTGCTTTATTTTTCTGCATATTACGATAATAATTGTTTAACTTATTTCCGCGTTAAAAAAGATAATAATTATTAACCCGGATAAGAAAAGGAAATATTTACCAAACCCGACGATAAATACAGATATATCGAAACTTTTAAATAACCGGAATACTTCCGATTTTATTACTTTTATCCCGAATTAGCCTAAAGCCGAAAGGTTATTATTTAAAGATACTTATATTACGTTTTTATATTATATATAATGCACGAAATCTTGGATATAAAAGCCGACTTTTTAAAAATCTTACCTTTAAAACTAAAACCTTTTTAAATATCGAAAGTAAAAGTTTCGAAATTAATTTGCCAAATTAGCAAAAGAAAATGGTTTACTTATATAAACGATAAATATTTTAAATATGCAGTTAAAAAGGCCCGAAAATAAAAACGCTTTTTAGTAAATAAGATTTATAAGTTAAAAAATTACGTAAATTTTCGAAATTAAGGCATCGAAAAGTTTTAACTTATAAAACCTTATACGAAGCAAAAATTAAATAACGTAATTAAATTAAGATTCCTTTTTAATATAGAAATAAAACGTTTAAAGTTATAATCGATTTAAAAGTAAAAGGAAATTTTATTTTATTATCGGTAATTAAAAAATACCGGATTTCCTGGAAATATAAGCTAAAGTTATATAAATTACTTACAGTTAACGGAAGTTTATTTAAATATAAAAATAAATAAGTTTTTAAAGAAATAAAAGAATTTTCAGTAAAAGTTTAAAGATATTTAGAAAAAATTAGGTTGGACGTAACCGATATTTTAGGATATAATATTATTTTTAAAATACCGTAGTTCCGTTTTAGCAACTTTTATATTAACTAAAAAACTTAAAAACTTTTTTGGGATTATTTTATAATTTCTTTAATGGAAGAATTCCGAGAAATTTGCTATTTAATCCGAAAAGCTAAAGTAATGAATTTAATTGTTAAGGTATTTCCGGAATACCGAAAGTTTAAAAAATTATTTAAAAAACGAATACGAAAAAAGTTACCCGGTTATAATTAATAGGATTACAAAATTCTTATTAAGGAAAAACATTATCCAAAATTTTACCAAATTTACCATATAAATTTAAAAAAGGTTAAAGCTTTGTAAAAAAGTTTATAACGAAACTTTAAATGCGGGTATATTTAAAAGTTTAAATTTTCTGCGGGATATTCTGTTATAATAATACCAAAAATAAAAGATAAAAGAATTCGAATTAATAAGGATAAAAATTTTATGTATCGAAAAGTTTACGATTATTAATAATTAAACGATATTATTATTAAGAATAAATATCCCTTTATTTTTATAAATATTATAAAGGAAAATATTAATAAAACTAAATAATTTATGGCGTTAAATTTACCGGATAAATATTATTTGGTTCGAATAATTAAGGGCAAAAAATAGGAAATTGCTTTTAAAATAATTTATAAACTTTACGAATATAAAGTAATATTTTAGGGATTTATTAATGCGCCCGTTAGCTTTTAATATATGTTAATAATTATTTTACGGAAATTTTTTAATAAATTCGTATTTATTTATTTGGACGATATTTTTATTTATTTTAAAACCTTGGAAAAATATAAGAAATATATCGCTTAAATATTAAAAACATTCGAAAAAGCGAATTTATTGGTTAACGTCGAGAAAAGCGTATAGTATATCCAAAAGCTAAATTTTTTAGGCTTTATTATTACCTTAGGACAAATTTAAATCCAAAACTTTAAAATAAAGGTAATTAAAAATTGGCCGATTTCCGATAAAGCGATCGTTACCGACGTCCGTTAATTTCTAGGATTTACGGGTTACGTACGTAACTTAATTAAAGATTTCGGAAAAATCGTTAAACCTTTAACGGATTTTATTATTAAAAAGTATATTAAAAAAGAATTCGAATTTTTAAAAAAAGCTAAAAAAGTAATGTAAATATTTAAGGATTAAATTATTAACGTTTTTATGATAAAATTACCTAATTACAATAAAAAGAAATAATTAAAGATTAACGTATTAAATAAAGCTTTAAAAGCAATTTTAAAATAACAAAAAAACGACGGAAAATAATATTTAATAACTTATTACTTTAAAACCTTAAAAGATGCAGAATTATAATACCTTATTTACGATAAAAAATTATTAGCAATTATTATAATATTTAAAAAATAAGAACCGTACTTTAATAAAATCAAAAAACTTTTTAATATTTATTTTAATTATAAAAATTTTATTCGTTTTATAACGATTTAAGATTTTAATAAACGATACGAAAATTAAATAATTTTCTTATTTAAGTTTAATTTTAAGATTTATTATATCAAAAGTAAAGAAAATATTTAAGCGGATATTTTAAACCGAAAAGGAAATTACGACATTAAAGTTTTTAAACGACGTATGCAAATATTATAACTTATAAAAAAAAGTATTTTATAATTATGTAAAATATTAAAAAAATTTATTTCCGAACTTTTAACCTAAATTAAAAATTTTTATAATTTTGATAAGCAAAAAAAAGTTAAATAATTAAAAAGACGATTTAAGAATTAATTATTATATTATGGAAAAATTTATATTTTACGAAAATAATAAAAACAATTTGTTAAAAAATTTTACGAAAAACCGTTATATAAATATTAAAGGATTTTTAAAACGATTAAACGATTTTAAAAAAAATACGACTTTTTAAAATTTAAAAAAACCGTTAAACAAATAATTAAAAACTATAATATTTATAATAAAGCCAAAGTAATTCGTTACAAACCGTACGGATTATTACAACCTACAAAAATTCCAAATAAAACGTAAAATACCATAACTTAAAATTTTATTCCCGGCTTACCTTTATTTAAAAACCTTATTACTAAAATTTAATATAACGGAATATAGGTAATCGTCGACAGACTTACTAAATATAAATATTTCTTATCCTTTAAAAGAAATACAATAACAAAATAATTAACTTACGTATTCGTAAAATATTATCTTAATAAATATAAAATTCCAAAAAAAATTATTTTAAATAAAAATAAACTATTTACTTCCAAATTTAATACCAGTTTTTTTAAACAAATTAACGCCAAATTTAAATTCTTTATAATATATTATCCCTAAACCGATAAATAAATAAAATAATTAAACTAAACCCTAAAACAATATTTAAAAAGTTATATTAACTATCAGCAAAATAACTAAATAAAATTATTTTTACTAACATAAATAACCTATAATACGTTTATTAACGAAAATATAAGTATTTTGCTTTATATAATTATATATAAATAAAACATAAAAACTTAACAACTAAAGCAATTACTTAATAAAATCCCGAAAATTACCTTAATAATACCTAAAGCCGAAACGATAATATTTAAAATCAAAACTATTTAAGTTCGCTTTAAAATTAAACTGTAATTTTTTTAATAACGGATAGCTTAATATTATAATAAGAAAAAAATTAAAAAACCAATTTTATTAAAAGAAAATAAAGTTTACCTATTACGCCAAAAATAAAACGCGACCTTAAATATCTTACAAATTAAAATTAAAAAACCCAGTAACAAACTTAATTTTAAAAAATTCGGTCCATTTAAAATTAACGAAATCATTTCCAAAACTAACTATCGATTATCGCTACCTAAAACAATAAAAATATACCCTATTTTTCATATTTTCCTACTAAAACTAATACCTAATAACGCCCTACTAAAAACAAACTTAAAAATTAAGGAAAATACCGATAAATACGAAGTCGAAAAAATACTAAATTTAAAAATAATTAACGACAAAATTTAATACTTAATTAAATAAAAGGATTACCTATCTGAAAATAATACTTAAAAACCCTTTAAGCATTTAACGAATACGAAAAACCTAATTAAAACGTTTTACCGTTAAAATCCTAACCGACCGTTTTTAACGCGGCCAAAGTCGTAAGCGATAACGGTCCGACTTCCAGATCCAAACCTTCGGCGCTTCAGTCGAAAGAAGCGAACGCCTTTATATTAACGTTAATCTTAAAAGTAAGCCGCGCTTGCTTTTTTTCCATGTAACGTTATTTTTCCTTTAGTTTCTTTTACTTTTCTAATTAATCCAATTCGTAATCTTCTTTTAAAATAACGAAAGCTTTTTTTTTAAAAACGTTTTATTAAAAACGCAAGCGTTTTAATCGATTAATAAGCTTTTTTGTTTTCTTTTCGGCAAACTTTTAATAAGCTACCAAAACGTCCTTTACTTCCCGTTACTTCTTTTGCAAACGGTTTTATTCCTTCCTTATTTTTACTAAGAAATTTATGTTTAATACGTTATAAGCCGAACGCTGGCGACGAATGCAACAACTGCAACTTAAAATGTCGACCACAAAGAAATACTTAAACTTCCCGAAACGAACGCAATTAAAACAAAAAACAACTTTAAAACCGAATTTTTTAATATAGTTTGTACGGGTATCGCGTACTTTACGTTAGTTCAAACGAGGTTTCTTTTTTTCTTTTTAAATACGGCTTATCATAATAAAATCAGCTGAAAAATCCCTATACTTTTTCCAACCACCAAAAAGGTTACTTACGGTTCTTATCTTTAAGATAAAGATCCTTAGAAAGGGGAAATGGTATTACAAAAACAAAGGTTCTTATCTAAAAAAAACCAAATTTTTGGAGGTTAACGCGGATACGGCTAAACCCCGGGCTAAGAAAAGGCTTAACTTTTGACATTAATCTAATAAATCTAAATAATCTAAATAAATCACTTAAATCACTTAAATCTACGACATACTTACTGTAAAATGAAAGGATATATAATGGACAGAACCCCCGTATAAATAGCACCCACCTAGTTTCGTTCTTTAGCTATTAATCTAAGCCTTTAATCAAAGGCATAGTTCTTCGATTAAAGGAAAAATCAGCAAACCTTTTTAACGAACAAGACTACTGAATTATTCCTCGCACTATTGTTATCTGCAAATCAAGACCCCAATTCGGATACTGCTTATACCTCCAGGTGGATGTATGACAGGTTCGTTACAGTTAATTCGTAATCCCAAAAAAGCTAACAGGTTTTCCAGTTAATTAACGGGTTGCTAAAATTAAGTTACGGCATTCCCAGGATAACATTATAATTTGAAATGTCGGCGACATCCAACGTAGGATGCTTTTAATAGCTTTGAATCCATATTAAAAGTTTTTTAATTTCTTTAAGAATTTGTCCACTATCGTACTGCGAAAGATCTTTATTAACTGTACGTAATTTGTAGGACTTTAGTTTGTACCTTTAAAGAATGTAATATTTTTTAGCCACGGCTAGCGAAATGAAGTTGCTTTTTACTCCAAAGTCGATTATAGCTTTAAAAGTCTAGCTTTGGTACTAAATGGGAATCTCGATCTAGCTTCGAAATCCTTTTCTTACTTCGCATAAGGTCTTGACTTTTATAACTCCTCGATGCCTTAATTTCGAAAGCTTTTGCCGTTTTTTGACTTGGTAATTCTGTTCGCTAAGAAACGTCTTTATTCGCAAGCTTTTTTAACTGCGTATTTGGTACATTTATTATCTATGCAAATATACTACTTTCGTTAACTAATCTAGTATTTTACCTTAATAACTTTTACCTTTAGCGTTTAAAAAGGCTTTCGATTCGAAATTAAGATTTTTGCAAAATTTGCTCCTATATCTAGAAGTTTATGCATCAAGCATAACATGGAAGTATAACATAAACAACTCTAAGCAATAACTTTTCGGCTTTAATCCGATTTAAGGTATAAATAATACAATCAAGGGTATTCGGGCTATCGGGGGATTTCGATATATCTACAGTCGTTATCAAGCTTTGTAAGGCTTTTTTCGTCCTAACTGGGCCAATAATCGTTATCTTCCTTAGCTCGAAGGTAAATTGGACAATCGTTATCGTTGCAAGCTGAAAAATAAAGGAAACCGTACCTACTGGCAAAGTTCTATTTAAGGGCTTCGGTTTTGAAATATACCGCCCGCTTTAAGGGTTCGCTAGATGTAGGGATCTTCTGCCCGTAATTATTAAGCTTGGGGCGTATCTGCCCATATTCGTAATATATCTCGCATTTCTGTACATTTAAATAATATTAGCATCTTAATCGTAACGTTCCACACATATAAGCGCCTCACATATATAAGCGCCTCGCTTTTTGGCACCTCGCAACAACAAACTCAAATTACTTAACTATAATATATCAAATTAATCCTAATTAATCGAATACTTTTTTGCTAACTGTATCTACAACTTTTTTCCAAACGTGCACATTATATTAAAGCTTGTTACGGATGTTATGTTGCCATTTTTTCCTGCCAACCCGCCTGCGACCGACCAGCCCTTAACGCGTTTAAGTTAATATTACCTTTATTTCGTACGACCCAAAGCCGACCGACTAGATAATTATTCTTAACCGAATCCTTAATCCAAATACGCGAGCATTTCTTGTCCGGCTTTAATACGTTAAAGATATACGTCGGAGAACGTGTTATACGATGCGTTGGAAGCGCGTTGGGCATGTTAAGGGGTCCGTGCGGGGCGTCTTACGGGGCGTCTTGCGGGGCGTCTCGCGGGGCATCTCGCGGAACGTATGGCAGGGCGTGTCGGACTTGAATTGGCAATAACTCGAGACCTACGCAATTATACGATTAAAACAAACGTTTCCCAGAAAGAGGAATACTTGCTATA